>CAIGRN010111292.1:0-21197 GCA_903798345.1 Fraxinus anomala | reverse complement strand
TACTTCCTAACAAAAAAGTTATACATGCCTTATCTATTTTAGTTATTACCCATTCATCATTGCAATAAAATCGATTAGTCCCACTTGACGGAAATATCCACTTATATGACGAAATTCATACTTGGCACATTTATCTTGCTGAACATGACCAACTAAAATTATAAACTCTCTTCTTCTTATTATTACTTACTGAACCAAAAATCATAACATTTGACCGAGGAAAAAGTTTAAAGATCATTCATAAGCTTCCATTTGGATACGAATTTATAAGTAGTTTATAGATTCAATCAAACATTAGTTTCAACCATATATTTATAACTTCTACCAATTATTATCCACGCAGTTTTAATAACTCACTGTTATTGACTTAGTGGTGTTTGGTGGGGATTAAAATTATATTTTTAGTATATTGTGATAAATGTGTAGTTGAAAAGTTGTGGAAACCATAAAAAATATAGTTAATATTGATTGTTTGACTTTCACTTAGATTAAAATTTGATTTTAATTTGAAACAAACAGGGCCTCAGTATTTTTTTTTCATAAATCATTTATAAATTTGTCAAATGGAGACTAAATGGACAATACGAATTGTCAAGGGGAAGCAGCACTAGTCAAAACACCAGCCAATATTTCATTTTTTTTTTGCTACAATAGAAAGTGAAAATTTGCCCTTCCAAAACTAGAAGACGAAGATGAATCTCTTTTGCCTCACGAATCCATACATCCAACCAAAGAGAAAGTGAACGTTAAACGGGAAGGCTTCTGCCCATACATTTGAAACTTCATTAGAAAGTTGGCAGTGTCTTCTTCTTTCTTTCTTTCTTTCTTTTTTCTCCCATTTTTTATCACTTTTTTCATATTTTTCTTGGAGTCTAGTGAGTGGCGCAACATGTTCATGAACTCTGTCACTTTTAAAGCTTACTTATGAAGTGTTTATAAATAATTTAAATTGTAATTGATAAAAACGAGTGAGAAATAAATGATTACTATTTGTGCATCTCACGAAATGTGTGAATAAAAACTAAAAAGTTGGCTAAAGATTCTAGTTTCTCTGATCGAATATCTAATGGCCTATCGAAACAATACTATATAGGAATTGATGGGAAGACACTTACCAAGAATAAGGAGGAATCAGCCACCTGTTGAGAGTCCACTTAACCATGTGAGGAGGATAGGTTGTGGCCAACCATGAAAGATGGAATCTCTTTCACTTAGTCAAAATCCAATCATTAAACTAAGTTGTTTATTGAGTGTCAGTCAGACTTCAAAGGGAAGGATTCTAACTGCACATGTTCCATGGGAATTGTTCAGAGGCAAAACTATATGCACTATGAGTTGGAATAAATTAAGTGCAGTTGTGTATAGTACAAGTCATAAACGAGGATTAGATAGCGTTCACCTCAAAAAATGCATCAACAGAATCTCGATTATCTCCTCTTCACATGAGCATCACATGTACATTAGAATACTCTGTTAGGAAGCAAAAACCATCGGGCGATAAAAAGCTCTGATGACCGCTTTTACTCCAACAATCAAATTAACGACCGAACAAGAGATAATATGAGTGCAAGAAAGGGAAAGGAAATTTGGTTAGGGTTTGAAATTTCATACCTTTAGTGAATAATGAATTCACACATACACGCACACAGAGTAATGCTCTCCTAAGTACGGTGTTTAGTTTATGCTAAGCAACGTGCTTAAATGACACACTACATTAGTGGGTGATTTGTTTACCACCTAAGCATGGTGTTTTAACATAAATTAAGCATCGTGCTTAGGAGATCAAATCCATATATATATGGAAATGGGCCAAATGAGTTAGTGGATAGACTCAAGTCAGGCCCCAAAAAGAGGTTACTTGATTTAATAGGTGCAATCCAATTAAATAATCAATGTCGAGTTGGCCAATGTAGAACCCCCTTTGTCAAGTCAACTGTCGGACGAGAGATAAATGAGTGCAAGATACAGGAAATGGAATTTGGGTAGAGTTGTAATATATACCTTTAGTGTGAAGTAAATTCACATGTATAAAGAAAAATTAAATGGGTTAAGTGGATTTAGTGAAATGGGCCCAAATGAGAGCCCTAAAATGTAATTGTTTAATTACATAGGCACAGTTAATTAAATAGTCTATGCCAAATCGGCATATATGAGATCCCCTACATCTGAACTTGTCACTTAATTTATAAGTGCAATAGATAGTACTCAGTAAAATAAACTTGTTCATTATACTTCCTAATAATGTACTAGACTCTAGATAAGTTTATTTGAACCAAAATAATTTCTAGATATATGAGAGGGTATTTGAGTGAGTGAAGTTTTTAGTCTATTTTGTCATTGATGCACGAATAATTTTTCGACTGTCTCGAATGCATAATCGAGAAGTGGAACTTGTTTTGAAGTTATCAAAACTTTACTGTCTTTCCTTCATGCAAAAGCTATGTGAGTGTGGCGTGTGGAATAAACCCTAACAAGTTTCTTACTGTGGAAATGCGAATTTGAACAGGCGTGCATTCGTGTCAGGCGTGCATTCGTGTATATATCTACATAAAGATGGGTACTCTCGATTAGAGAGTGTTACGCATTTCTACACAAGGACCCCCACGTGGTCTCAATCATCATACGTGGTAAACGGCATGGCGATTCCACGCCTTGTACACTGTGAGGCGAAACTGAACCGACCCTCAAGCACGGACGACCTGTTACAATGGGACCCTATAGGAAGAGTCGTTCCAAGACGAGACGGAAAAGAGAGTTTAAACAGATCTTGTATTATGAGATTGACAAGACAACTCATTGCCACCGCCACCGCCGCAACTCATTTGGTCAAGTCCAATGCCGCAGGCTAGGCCTTAGGGATTCAAAAGTGATGTTAGCATTTAAGGTTGTGATTGATTGATGCCTATGATAAGAAAGGTCAGTCATTTGGATAAGGCCACGCACATGGACATACAACGGCCTTCATTCGTCTTGCGCAAGTATAAGAGTTCACACTTCATCCAAAGGAAATGCAAATTTAGACTCTCAAAGCTATAATCTTGCTACCATACTATCTACTTATTTCTCCCCAAAGCCGACACTCTTTTATATATTGAAGGTTCATGTTTAAAGCTCTCCCACACTCATATAATTATTTCCCCAGCTAATTTGACCGTAGGAGTGCGCGTGGCCAACTCTACCCTCTCTAGAGAAGGCTACATGTGACTAACGATTTGTTCAAATGTGCAAGAATCAAGTTTGCGCGGACGTGAGAGGCTTGGGACCTGTTTGTCAGATCATTGGTACATTTTTGGGGGTCAACAGAGAGATTAAAATTTTCTATCTGAGTTAGTTATTTTGGATCTTTTAATAGATGTAACAGTGAACCAAACGTAATCTATATTTTCTTCCACACGGAAAGAAGCACCTTGATGATCGGCCGAGCAGAAATATCAATATGTAAATAAATTCATGAACTGATACCTTATCCATATGCATTTTTAGCATAATTTTCAAGGAGATGAATCTGTTCAACTATCAAAAGTCATGGGAGAGCATGTACCAGGAGGAACATTAGAGAAACTGTTATTCAAATGTAGGATTCACATGCCTGCCAATTATATTAATAAGTCTTAAAATTTTTTTTTTCTAATTTTAAAAACAAAAAAGTGGGAAAGAAAAACAGAGAAAATGAAGTTATAGAAAAAAGATGGATTCAGTATCCTGCATGACTCACTGTAAGACAGATCTGAATAAGATTAAAAAAGAACCCTATAATGGCTGTCCACTTTGCATAATTCAACTCAACTTTTTCTACACACGACATGCACATGAAACAAGCCTCCATTAATACATAGTTTAATTTTTAAATAAGATGGTTCAAGAATCAGAGCGATCTAGAAACGACATGCACATGAAACAAGCCTCCATTAATACATAGTTTAATTTTTAGATAAGATGGTTCAAGAATCAGAGCAAACTTAGATCTCGACTTTAACTCTCACCGTCGTTTATTTATCAAAAGCGGAAATTAAATTTCTTGTGCCCGAGTCATGTAACTCGTGATCACAGTCTAATTCTGATGACTCCAGCTTTTGACCATATTTCAGACTCGAGTAGTCCATCCGACTGTCTCTAAGAGCTTAAACTGTGAGACGAAGTGGTTCGAGAGTCTCTTATATAAAGGCTTAGCATATTGCTGGTGAAGTGTACAGTTGACCTGAAAGAGAATACTCTCTCATGGCATGCTTAAACCTGCTCAAGAATGAGCAACAACAAGGCCTCTACAATCCAAGAATCTCATTCTCCAATGATTTTGCTGATCCTCTACCAGTGATGAAGCAAGAAAACAGCTATAGGGAAGCCCCCATCTCGTCTGATTTCGAGTTTTCTATCTCTAATAACACCATGATTTCAGCAGATGAGCTTTTCTCCAAGGGCAAATTGTTGCCCTTGAAGGAAAATTGCACTAAAACTACCATCCTTAGAGATGAACTCCTTGTTGATGATGATGATTATGATAATGTATCGCCAAGATTTACCAGCCTTTGGAAGGAGAGATTAAAGAGATCACACATTGTACCTAAGAAAGCTGATAAAAGAGGAGTTATGGAAAGAACTGATGATCTATTCCATAAGCAGATTTATGCCAACTTGAAAGGTAAACATGGGATCTTTTCACCACCAGTTCGGTTCTTATTCTTAATAATTTTTGGGTCGACTACATAAATCTTTTTTGTCGACCATTTGATTCGTTACAGTACAGTTTTTCTTATCGGTTTGATTTTCGTGTTACAGGATCCAACTGGTGAAGATGAAGAAGATTTTTGTCTCTTTTTTTCTGCTGGATTTAGAAAAAAAACTAATGACAGAGTTTGGATAAATGCTGAGATACAGGGATTTGTTGATTATCATCCTTCATCTGGGACATGTGGTATTTGTGTTGACTGTTTAGGTTTGTACAAATGTTTGCACTTTAGCATTTCACTGTAATAATTAATTAATATGTATGTGTTTGATTTTTCTCATCTTAAATTGGATTAGTGGAGTTGATTATCTGTCAATTTCTTCTCTGCTCAAGAAGCTAAAAGAGTAGTGAAATATGTTGTTACAATATTTTTTTTTTAAATATATAAAGAGTGCTCGACCCATATATCGACATGTGCCGAGCCTAGATTCAGCCAAAATAGGTCGAGTATGTCATAGGACTAGTCTACCCAGTCCTTTAGATTCTTCTAGTGGAGCTAAGATGTCAAAAAGTTGAACAATAATTTCTTAACAGATAAGAAGGTGAGATGTACATATTCGTTGAAAATTTTAAACCAAATGATACTGCTCAAACATGACATAAAAATCGTCGAATTTGAAAAGACGAAAATACAATCAAAAGTTATTGATTTTTCAAGTTTGGTGTAAAAATAACAAAAAGTAAACTTAAGGGGTCACTTTTACATTATCATAATATGGAGGGGCGAATTGTAAATAACCAGAAAATTTCTATTGCCGCTATCGAATCTTTCACCCGCCAGGAGAATAAAACGACCATACATCCAAACTGACGTTAAATCCAATAAGTATGAATTAATCTATGTAGATAATCCCATCATCTTTTCCCCCGTCCCTATCAACGGAAATGGAGCCCTGGCCTCTCGGCATTAGTCACCGGCGGGGCCTCCGGCATCGGCAAAGCACTCGTTTTAGCGCTCGCGCAGAAAGGAATTTTCACTACAATTATCGATTTATCAGAAGAGAAAGGAAAGGAAGTTGCATCATTAGCCGAAACTGAATATTTGAATTTTCGCGCGAAACCGGAATTTCCACCGGTTGTATTCATCAAATGTGACGTCACTGACACAAGTGAGCAGTCACAATTCAGATTATTTCGCAAGTAATCTAATGCTAGTAATGAGAAGTTTTGCATATTTTTTTCTTTCTTTCTTTCTTTCTTTTTTGTTTTTTGATGAACAGATGAAATTAAAGCGGCTTTTAGGAAGCATACAGATACATATGGAGGAATGGACATATGTATTAACTGTGCGGGAATTGGAAGTTCGATTCCTTTTGACAAGGACCAGACTGATGGCGGTAAATCTTGGAGACTTACTGTTAATGTCAACCTCATTGCAGTCATTGATTGCACGCAGATTGCAGTATGTTTCTAAATCTGTTAATTCTCAGTTTGGTCAGAATTAGGGTCTTCATACATATTCATGAAATTGAATTGAGTAAGCCTATATCGAGCTGAGGAAATAATTCATCTATGAAAATTTCAGCTTGGTGGATATTGACTGTAAATTGGGGAATCATGGTTAATTCTTTAACACTGTAATTTTAATATAGTGCAGATTCAAACAATGCAAGAGGCTAGAAAACCTGGTGTAATCATTAACATTGCCTCTGCTTCAGGACTTTACCCACTGTATACTGATCCTATTTATTCTGGTTCCAAAGGTTTGTAGTTTTTTGCTAGTCCATATACTTGATTTTCTATTGCCTTCCCCAAATACATTTACGATTTAATCGACCTTTCCGTTCTGTCTATACTTTTCCATGCATATTTTAGTGTAATTTTTGGTCCAATGAATGATAAAAAGTTCCGCAGGCGGAGTGATCCTATTCACCAGATCAATTGCTATTTACAAGCGCAAAGGGATCCGAATCAATGCACTTTGCCCTGAGGTGTGTTATGTTATAGCTTAGTTTGTTTGGCTTTTAAATTTGTTCAACAGAAGGAAACAATAATTATTTCCCACCTCCACCAGGCACCAAGTACATATTTTTGCTGCTGGCTTGTCTTAATTTCTTGTAATGGAAATTAGTCTTGTAAAATGAACTATATGTTTGCTCTGTACATCTCTAATCCAAGCATAATTTGTTGACTGCCAAGATCAGGTTCTTTTGTGAAAAAAGAAATGAATAAATTAATCAAATTCGACAAGCTACATGAATTACTTCTTTCAGTGTTAAACTCCCAACTGTGAAATAATATCTATTATTTTCCACTCGCATTAACTAGATAAGTAATGAAGGTGGATGTTCCTCAATCTATTCGGAGTTTATGTTCTTTAAGTCATTAGAAGTTTTATCTTCCTTAATTTGGTTAGGTTTTGTATTCTGCTTCTATTTGAACACTTCAATGTGTTCATTGTTAGGGTTGATTGTTTTTGAATATTATATTTTCAAAAGTCATTGAAGATTGTTCTTCAAATAGCCACCCAATCACTTATCCATGCACGAATAATGCTTTTTAAATTCCGTATTTATGCTTGTTTACACTTCCTCATGCATCAATAAGTAATACTGTAATTCACATTTGGACCAGATAAAAATTTAGCTGATATCTATCATCTCGAAAGTGAAGTGGGATTTCTATAGGATATGTCCAATTTTCTCTTGATTTGTAATTGTTTGAGCTGTTGTAGCAATAGTCACTGCTGTGAATCTTAAGAGTCAATCAAGTTGGCTGTTCACCCTATTCCACAGTTTGTTCAAAATTAGTTGGCTTTGAAGATGGATCCTAAATTTATTAAGCTGTCGGGTGGTCTCGTACCTATGGAAATGGTACTGAAAGGTAAACTTTTGCAATTTATTTTGCCAAAACAATTACATGTCACGGAACAGCCGAAGTATAAATTTCCAAAAATTGAAAGGAAAGAGGAAGAGCAAAGGTCCCTTCTCGTTTACCTTCTAAATGAATTTAAGAACGGTATTTCACGGTATGCAACTTCATTAAATAGCTAAATGTAGTGGTAAACCTATAATGTGTGGGCATAATTAATTGCCACCACTTTAGCATCTAGACATTGTTTGAGTCACGAGACGATAAACTACTGGGGTAAAATCACAACTTCTAGGTGTTACCTATTTTATCTAAAAATGAATCCTCATTTCTTCTCTAAACAACTACTTGTCTATATTATACAGTAGAAATTGAGGATAAATGTTTATGGCAAAATATTCATTTTTCCAAACTTGCACCTTGACAGATTATCACTCTAAAATACTGGTAACATGGCTCAGGTAATAAAATTGAGAGGTTCTTCTTATGCAATACTTAGTGGACATACATTGTTCATGAGCTATCTTATTTCCTCTTCTTACCTTTGTTTTGGATGTTTGGGGTGAGGCTCAGTGGAAGCTAAGGCAACAAGATTGAACTGAACTGGGGGTACCAAGTCGATGCTATTTCGGAAAATTTTTATAGAGTGTCATTTTAAGACTTCTATAGATGATGTTCAAGTAATTGGTATTCAGTTATAAGAAAATGTTCATTTTCAGAACAATCACTCACCCATGTGGGGTAGAGTTAGTGGCAAGTAATATGCACTCTTTGTATTGCAACCTGTGTTTCTAGATTTGTCGTTCTAACTTCCAACTTGTGCAGGTGCTTTTGAGCTGATTTGTGATGAAAATAAATCTGGATCTTGCTTATGGATATCCAACAGAAGGGGCTTGGAGTATTGGCCAACTCCTATAGAAAAAGCAAAATACAAGACTTCAAGGAGAGAATCTCCAGATACGGTCCCATTGAATATTCAGATCCCCCAAAATTTTGAGAAGATGTAAGAAACCATGTCTCCAGCGTCTTGCATTGTACATTGGCTGGACCATGTGAACACCACAAACTACTATGTGGACATAAGAAGGCATGTGTGCTCAGTTTATTACAGAATCTCTTATGATTTGATTTTTTTGTATGTATTTCTTCGATCTTGTCCTTTAGAATTGTTCACACTCTGAGTCACAACTTTCGAAGTGCTACAAGTGTGGTACGGGCTCCATTGAGATTGCCACTGAAACCAGATGATGTTCTCATGAAAATCATTTATGCCGGTGTCAATGCTAGTGATGTAAGTTTATTATTCTGATATCTAAATTTTGGTATTTTTTTTATTTAAAAGAAATTAAGATATCTAAGTTCAGTGTCCAATTTTTTTAAATAAGAAAAGAAGCCAATTTTCCTTGCCGTCTTATGGTAAATATATGCAAATTGAGCATTGCATCTGGCATGTTTTGTTTGCTTGGTTGGTTGGGCTTGTACAAGCATCATAGTTTCAAGTTTTGATTAGATTGATCAGTAGAAGGGGTACACTCATAAATACACATATATCTCATACAGTGATTAACCTCTATTTAACTAGACATGTGTAATAATGCAAAGCATTTCTTAACAGGTGAATTTTAGCTCAGGACAGTATTTCAGTGGGAACAACAAAGACATTGTATCCCGCCTTCCATTTGATGCTGGCTTTGAGGTCAGGAAAGAATCCTAAGTTATTTGTTAGTTAATAATGATAACTAATGATTATTTCAGAAGTAGATTAGTCTAGCTTCAATTATGTTATTCTGTTTATGACTTCTGATAAGCACTGATTCTGAGTCGCAACCCGAAATTCTTCATGTGACTCCTATGTCTATGTTTTTTAATTATATCCAATTATCTATTTCATTGTTAAGATTTGGGGTGCTGAATGTCGTTTCTTCTACATCGTGTAATCACTTTTGTTTCTCAAAACAAATATTTTCTTTCTATTTTGGACTGTTTCTAAATAATATCCACTTTTCTAACTTAGAATCTTTTGGCCTTTTCTAAGGTAACAATACTCCATTAGGACACACATTGCATGCAAGAAATAAAAGTAACTTGAGACCCTGTTTGAGGTCCCACATCTTTATAAACATCATGATACTTGAAATAAATAATCAAGCAACGCCTGGAGATATTTCCTTCCTATTTCCTTTATTTTTCCCCTTGCAAGAGTGTGTGTGTTTGCATATGCATGCATGCGTTCATCTACCCCCAAGCATTAACACACACTTCTCTTCCTCACTTTTCCCCTCATTTATAAAGGATACAACAAGCTATGAGTTAACTATTACCTAATCCAGTGATTTCTGACTTTATTGACATTAATAGCAATGGTGTTATTCAAAGTCAATTATTTACCATTACAGTCATTTCCAATTGAATGTCATGGTGTTATTTGAGTAATGGCATAATTCCTACATTTCAAGTTATAGAATGTCTTAATCTGATTTGATCATATATTGGACATTGGTGATGGCAATATTTATTCGGACATTGTGAAATAGGCCAGTTACACTTAAACTAATACATACATAGACAGAGTGATGCAATCTGTTCAAATCTTCAGGATGTTTTACAAAATGGTATTTTTTTCCATTATACTTCTATTCTTATATTAGATTTAAATGTCTTCAAGACAATTTCTTTTACTTTTCTTTTCTGTTTGTCAATTCAGGTTTTAACCCAGTACACTGTATCTGTCTATTGGTAATATATTAGTCTGAAAAATATTCTCATTGGCAAAAATAAAATTGTCCATGGTAAAAAATCTGCCCATCATTTAATGCTTTTTTCTATTTTCAATAAAATTAGAAATCATAATGCCATTTTTTTTTTGTGTTTATGGAGTCAGGAACGTTTTGATTATCCAAGCTCAGATGATCCTTTCGTGGGGATTCACATTTGTAATTTTCTTATATACAGGCAGTGGGAATAATAGCTGCTATAGGTGATTCTGTTAAACACTTAAAAGTTGACAGTCCTGCTGCAATTATGACATTTGGAAGCTATGCCGAATTCACATTGGTAAAACATTTCCAATTGTTAGATTTCTGGATAGGCAGTACCTTTATTCTGTCTTTTTTAACCTTTATCTGAAGGTAATAATACGAATAGGCCTCTCCTTGTTTTAGGTAGCCTCAAAACATATCCTTCCCGTGGCAAGACCAGATCCTGAAGTTGTTGCCATGCTCACATCTGGACTAACAGCATCCATAGCTCTAGAAAAGGTATTATTTCCCCTCATCTTTGAGATTTTCTTTTCTTCTTCTCGTATTATTTTATTTCATCCGCAATTTCATTCCCTACTTTGTAAATGGACTACATTCTGATCATAAATGTACGGCTTTTATAGCTAGTGGAAGAGAATTCGTCTGTGGGCTGCATTTTCGAACATATTTTGAACATAGAATTACATTGCTAATTGTCTTTTTTCCTTTGTTTGTTTTGCAGGCAGCACAAATGGAATCTGGAAAAGTAGTTCTTGTCACCGCAGCAGCAGGAGGGACAGGGCAGTTTGCCGTCCAGGTACACTTTTTATCATACAATAATGTTTTCCAAAAGATTTTCTAATTGTTTTCGACTGGATGCATTTCGAAGTCAGCTTGCAATAAAGCACATCCTAAACCTTATACCAAGGACTTTCCTTTTCAAATTCCTCAAGTTATATCCATGATTGGGTGTTTTAGGAGATCAATATATTCCTTCCTGTTATATTTTATAGGTTTTTACTGTGATGTAATATGTCTTAATGCAGCTGGCAAAGTTAGCTGGAAATAAGGCTGTTGCAACTTGTGGAGGCAAAGACAAGGCCAAGCTTTTAAAGGATTTGGGAGTTGATCGAGTCATTGACTATAAAACAGAAAATATCAAAACCGTAATTCTCTTGAAAAATTATTTAATTTTTGGCTTTCACTAATCAGAAGTGAAATTTTTGCTTCATCTAGCCATTTGAATGTGCAATGCATTAGGTCTTGATAATTTGTATCCATTTTTCCCGGGTTCTAAAGGCCGAGTTCCCTAAAGGTGTTGATATAATCTATGAATCTGTTGGTGGGGAAATGTTTGATCTGTGCTTGAATGCTTTGGCTACGATGGACAACTTGTTGTCATTGGAATGGTTTCTCAGGTTCCAAGTTTACTCCAAGCCCATTGACTATGTTCTCTTCATTTTCAGCACCAATTTGATCCACCTTTGATAAAAATATAGCTAGCATTTCTCTTTCCCATTTTAACTTTCAATCTCTGTTTCTATCTCTTTACTTATTATAAATAGCTTATCGGTTTTAGTATCAAGGAGAACATGGGTGGAAACCACGAAATTATACGGGACTGTGTGAGAAGCTTCTAGCAAGGAGCCAGACTGGTATGCTACATCTGAATAAATTCAACGCATTGATTCCTTAGTATTTGAATTTGTTTCAGGACAAGAATACCTTCTCAGGATTAAATTAGAAGATATGATATTCAATATACATTCTATTTCAGGCTGGCTTTTTCTTAGTACAATATGATCATCTGTGGCGACAGCATCTAGATAAGCTAGTCCATCTTTATAACACGGGGAAGCTCAAGGTAAATCTGCTTTTATCATCTTTCTTTCTTTTTTTTTCACTCAGATTTCTTTGGATTTTGAGGGCATCAAGAAGTTTCGATGGCTATTCTGAACGTTGAGCTGCCATTATCTATCGAAGAGATTTTTCCAATTTATGCATGTTAGTTTAGGGTACTCGATCTCTGTGTAACAGGTTGCTTTAGACCCCAAACCATTTTTAGGTGTTCATTCTGTTCCTAATGCCGTTGACTATCTTCATTCCAGCAAAAGTGTTGGCAAGGTAAAAACCTATTGGATTGTTTCTTTTATGATTCCTTTTGGATGCTTTAAAGTTTAGATCGAAACACTTTGCAGGTTGTTGTCTGCATTGACCCAACATTTTGTCAAAACTTGGCAAAATTATGAGGGCATAATGTTTAAGCACGGCAAAAAACTTGAGTGGTACGTGAAGGTGACTTATTTATAGTTCATAATACTCTTATGTGTCATTTGAAACAATAATAATTTCAATAATAACTTGGCAAACATTGGTGCATGCACGTGGAGGGAATTGATACATTTTGCTACATAATTGAAAGTTTGGGATGGATTATACCAAAAAAAAGTTGAGGGTAGATATGTTACATTTTGCAAATATTTTCATAGTTAACTTCTACCCCAATCATCAAAAGTGTGTAGGACATGCTGCAGCTCAACAAAAACAAAGACTCCATGGATGATTTAGTTGAAAACTTTCACCATGGAGCAGCCGCAAACTCCTTAAACATTATGGCGAGCTTCTCATCGTTCTTTTTCAGGGCCTCAATTTCATTCTCTAAATGTTTCATCAACCGTTTCGCCTGCAAAAGTTTTCCTTCAAGATCTCTAATATCTTCTTCTGCTAAAGCCCTTTCATTATTCTTAGATTCAATAATCGCCATGGATTGACGTGAAAGGTTTACTAGCTTAAGTAGTCTTGCACGTAGAAATCCAACCTCCATACCTAAATCCTCGAAAGCTTTTAAAGTTTTGTCCCAACTTTCCAAATGATGAAGAGATTGGGTGATCTTGGCAGCTCTTATAGCATCAGCAATGTTAATAGTTTCGGAAATCATTCCGGAAACTAATTTACTGTTAAGGCCTTCGATAAGATGATCGTGAAGGAACAATTTTTGGCTGCAGCATAGCTCATAATATTTTGTCTGAAGATGCTGTGGTATCTCCGAGTCTAATATTAAGCCATTCACATGAATGTGGAAATCTTGGAAACTTTTCACATCTTTAAAGTCAACAGAATATTCTGATAATCTGATGCCATCCATAACTACGGAACCAAATTCAAATTCATCACTTTCATTCCCAGATCGATCTGCTACAGGCTTGCTGTTAGAAACTAATATCGTCGTTCTTTTCTCTTCATGAATGTCTATGGCGGAAGCCACCAAATCAATCAACCCTGCTGTTTCACTAATCATCGCTCTTTCTTCCACTTGATCATCTATTTTCACTAATATCATTTTCAGTGAAACAGTTCACGTATTATTTCTTGGAAAGTATTCTAGCAAAGAAACATCGAGAAGTAGACGAACATACTTGTATCAGTCGGGTTGACATAAAAATCTAAGTTTAGAAGACCAATAGCCCCATCAATCTCTGTCAATCCACTTGCTCTCACAATGTATACCTTAAGAAAATCAAAATGCAGTGTGTCAAAGAGAAAACCCCCCAAAAAAAGTCACATGTTCATAAGAGATACCTTAAACTTGCAACGATAGATCAATTGGAAAACCAAGACATCTCCCTCCAGCAATTTGTGAGCAAGGGAGAAGCCTCTCCACCCGCCACTCAGTCCATTTTTTCCGATCAAGTACTTGGTACTATATTCTTCTCCATTTTCATCCACCAAAATGACAGTTTCATCATGCTTTGGCAAATGTGCATCACAAAATGGCTTCGGCAAACCCTGGTATTTAGAAGAACTGTGAACAATTTTATATAAAAACCAGTACTGTAAGGATTTTGCAGCGCCAGGCTGAATTTGAACTAACCAACCAAAATCCTCCAGTAACATGTGATTTGAGCATATGCTTAACAAAACTCGGGAAGTTTGCTGGCAGATTTGCCTGAACTTCTTGTGCTCGCTCCTGGGCAGAGGCTTCGACTTTACAACTATTCCCATCACTGGTTGTGTTGACCTTTGCCTCATAACTACAAAATTATTAAAGAACCATACGAAATTACAAGGAATAAAAAAGACACAACAATATCACCTGGGAATCTAAAGAAACTGCCTTTACAGTCATTCACAAACACACAAACTATCCACTTACCATATCATATCCCTGTTCGTGTTTCCCATTTTCACCTGTTCAAAATAAGTATTTAGTTCTCGACTATGAATTTATTGGAGTAAGGTTTAGTTTGTTTATCATAATCATATAATGGAATTAATCTAATTAGGGTGCAAGAAGACGATCAGACGACAATAAGCATGACCAAAATCATCTAGCTTCCAAGAACAAATTAGACTCGTCAAACAAAAGAGAACACTAGCAATGGTACCTTAAAAATTACACCACCTGACCTCATACATGCTAGCTATATACACAATGCTGCATTTTACAATGTTCAAGCATCTAACCAGAAATAAATTCGTAAAAAGTGGTTCGTCTACAGCTTATAAATCATTACGGTTTTCTTAACTAACCAATACAGAAAAGAACTAGACGTACACGACATTACAACAAACACTTAGCCAAAAGTTTGGTACATATTTTTCTAAAATTCATTTTTCGTCAAGCTCATTTTTAACTGCTCATTCTCCCCATAATATAATTTTACTCATGAACATGTAACTTTTCCCAACTTATTAATTTCAAGTTCTCCAAAAATATCACTTTTCAAAAAACAAATTCTAAAAATCTACATCAAACATGTCCTTAACACAATGAGACAAAATCAACACTTGATTATTGTTTGAAGTTAGACGGATTCCTAGTAATCATTATTTGATATAGCTAAACATCAAGAAATGAAATAGTTACATAATAAAAAATAATAAAAATTCTCACGTTCTTCTTCTCGTGTTTAAAATCTGTGGGCTTCTTCTTGACTTCCAGCATCTTTCTCTGCTTGAGCTGTTGGCAAAAATAGAAACCCACTTGAGCCCTTTTCAATATAACAACGACAACAAGAACAAATTAAACCTTATTAAAAATAATTTTTTGATTGCACTTGAATCATTCTCACTTAAAACTCCATTAAAGACAAGCTAGAAAAAAATAAAAAAAAAAACCTTAGCTGCGGAAGAAGTACTGGGGCTTTGTTTCGAGGCTTGAATTTGAGAAACAACCATATTTACTGTTTATCTTCTGTCGATCTACACAACAGAAAGGAAGGGGAGATTTGATGAACGGGGAAAAGAAAAGCAAAAGGAGATGATTCGACTGTTTGGTCTAAAATTGTAGTGATTTTAGAAAGTGGGATTTGACAAGGTCGTCAGTTCGGCCTCTACTATTTCTTGGAAGAAGGTAAGGAAAATGGAGCCAAATTTTGAATTCAACATTTTTCAATTTTTGCTTAATTTCAATAATAGCCACTGAATTTCTCATTTACTATCAGCTTGGTCACTAAACTTTAATTTATTTCAGATTCATCGCTGAACTTTGCAAAATATTTCTGCTACCATTTGACGTCTTGTCCTTTTGCCACGTTATCAAGTTTATTGGTTCATTTATTTTCAAATAAAAACTAATTTTCAAAAAATATAATTAAGATTAAATCACTTTGTAAATAAAGATTAAAAAATATTTTTTTAAGTTAAAATTAATAAGAAAAACATAAATAAAAAAACAAGTACAATTTTATGTTTAGCATAAGAGAAAACAGGGAAAATGAGAAACTCGTACCAATAAACCTATGTTTAGCGTATTGTAAATTGGTAATGTTCATTCGGCCCTATTTGACAGCCAATTTTTTGTTGTGTAAAATAAGTTTTTTAATAGTAAATTTTTAAAGAATGTATAATTAAAAAGTAGAAAAAATTTTGAATTTACGTAAATAATATTTTATTGTGAGAATGTATAATTAAAAATGAGTATAAAAAAAAAGGAATTTTTGACAGAATGGTTGTCAAACGGGAGACTTACATTGCAGAAGTATTTAAAGCCTTGATTGGTTGTGGTTTAAGAATTAATAAAAATTTAGTGAAAATTAATATTAATTTTAATCATGTATTTTATAAGACACAAAATTTTTTTATCAACTTTTTAAATCATACATTTTATCAATTTGTATTAAAATCTATTAAAATATGATTTTTAGATGAGGGCAATACAAAAGTTTGAAATAGAGTACTAAGAAATATTGTTTTCTACATTGTATAGGTGGGTTTAAAGTGCAGATGGAGGGGGGTTGGGATGGGCTATAGCCCAGCCCAGAAGCGAATTGGCTTGTAAAAATGAAAAACTTGATCCAAATTCATGATGGAAATCAAAAGGAATAAAAGTTGAAAACAATACATGGCTCCTAGTTTTAAAGATCACATTTCATAAATAACACACTTGTTAAAATATTTCAAAAATCGGGTAGTAAATAAATTTATTNCAGCCCAGAAGCGAATTGGCTTGTAAAAATGAAAAACTTGATCCAAATTCATGATGGAAATCAAAAGGAATAAAAGTTGAAAACAATACATGGCTCCTAGTTTTAAAGATCACATTTCATAAATAACAAACTTATTAAAATAAATCAAAAATTAGGTGGTAAATAAATTTATTAATTATTAAAATATAATATAATATATATTAATTATTTATACTCATGCCACCTCACCTACCTCATCTTATTACCCCACTACACCACCTTCCCTCCACCACTCCACCGGAGACGACCATCGGCTTCTACGATCACTCCGACGGCGCTCCAGTGACAGTTCTCGCTGTCGCTCCGGTGACAGTTCCGACGACCGCTTCAGCGACTTAAAAATTTTCAGAAAAATAAAAATTGGAAATCACACCCCCACCCTATGGATCCACCTACCACCATCCCACCCTTACATCCACTTCCTAAAAAAATTGCCGAAAAAATTTCAAGTCACTTTATATAATCGAGCCACTGACCGTGACTAGTTGTGACCAAATTTGTATTCAATGTGACTAACTGTGACCAAATTTGTGTTCAGTGTGACTGTTGTGACCAATTGAATCTTAATTGTGACCGTATATGATCAAGTCACAATCGGTCACAATTAACACAAAATTGGTCACAATGAGTCACAATAATTCATAATTAACACAGAATTGGTCACTGCCAGTTATGGGATGAATATTGGCCGCTGATTTTGACAAGAGGCAATCACTGCCAATCTTCTACAAGCTCAAGAAAATTGCTGACTTTGAAGCTCCAAAGGCCGGCCAACATTCAGGCCTACCACTGCACAATGCCGGCCATCAACTACATCTTCCTACCAAATTTTGACAACTACATTTTTACCGCACCAGCACCAACTGCAACAACCACCACCAACTATAGCACCCTTACTAGCACCACTACCTGCTATCACCTGAAATCATCATATAAACCTCCACTGCACCTGAAACCACCAGATCGAATCAGTAAAAAAAGTTTTCAAAAATTAAAAATTGGAGATTACATCCCACCCCTTGCGGGCCTTCTCTTTTCCTTGGGATTCTTCTCATCATCCAATGACACCCACCAATCCAATCGTTGTTTCTTCTTCTTCTTCCTTTTCTCCATCTTCGAAACAACCCACGAGCTTGATAAGGCTCCAATCCAGTCGCTCTTTGGCCTCTCCTTCTTGATCTCATTCCCAATCCATTCCATCACATAATTTTTCACTTTTCCTGACTCTCCCTCACCTCCATTATCTTGTTTCCACCACCAATCTTAACCCGAAATACTCTCCTTATTCTTCTTCCACCTACTCTTTTCGCCCCCACTCTCTACACTAAACTTATCGAAATTCCCCTCTGGGATGCTTGTCTTCTCCAACCCCTCAGATGGAGATGTCATCTCTGCAACTGTCCTTGGCGACACCAGAGAAATTGCATCTGCCTCAGGGGACAACTCCACCCGACGACTGCCTCTGGTGACACCTCCACCCTCACAACTACACCCCCAAGATTATGAACATTATTAAACTCCTCGAACCCACTTGTGGTAGTCACACTCTCTGTCTCCTCCATGATAGATCCGTTATCCTCCACCCCATTCCTTTGCTTCTTCACCTTACCTTCGATATTCTCCTCCAACTTTGGCACAGTCGTCATCGGGGCATTACGGTGGTGGGTCTGCAGCGAACTCATCTGCCTGTGGCCAAATTCGCGGTTGTAGTTGTGATGACTCGATCCCTGCGGCGCTGCTCCACAGTGGCTGTCGGTGAAAAATGAGGAGAGAAGGAAGATGACGGATGGATGGAGAGAGAGATAAATCGGGGGTAAGGTTGGAGGTGGGGTGGGTTGATGAATATGTAAATTTAAATTTTTAATAATTTTATTTACCATCTGAAATTTGAATTTTAAACTTAGTCCCCTTGTTTATGAAAACTAATCCTTAATTGTAGGGTTTTAGATAATTTTCCCATAAACGTTTAACCCAGTCCAAAAATTAATTTTAGTCCAATTAACTACATTTCCAACCCAAACCCGATGTTTAATTATTCAAATTTAGTTTCAAACTCTACAACAATTTCATATTTATTTTATTCATATTCATGATACACAAATAGTTCGTTACCAAATGAAATATTTTATTTCACACACATACATATAACTAANTATTCATGATACACAAATAACTCGTTACCAAATTAGATATTTTATTTCACACACACATATATAAATAAGTTTAAAGAATTCACTTATAATCAAATTAGTTTATTATATAACAAATATTTTTTATTGATTATAGATAAATGACTTATTTGAACACTATGAAATGTCACATATTTGACTAAGCTTAAAAGTAATTAATTTTTTTCTAATGTATACTTATTTATACCTGTGAGTTAAAAAATTATTTATTTTGACCATGAAATGGATGTTATTATCAAAATAAGTAATATGCTATATATTTGATTTTATTAGTCAAAAAAATATATGTTAGAACTTTGTTATGAGTATCCAAAAATATATTCTGACCCACATTATTACGAGTCTCATTAATTTAACATTTTAAATTAAATCTCGTGTGGTATAGGACATCTTTTATGGTACAAGTTCATTGAAAAATAATAATTTTTAGTCAATTCTAACATATCTTTCTGTCTCCACCTCTGGTTTAAACTTTAAAAAACTCAATCTACTTCGCAACAAGATTCTTTCGACGCATTTTCATTAAATTTTAAAAACGTTTTGTCATTGAAATTGGGTGTCAATGTAAAAAGGCGTGATTTTACCATATAATCATTTGCACGTTTAATTCTTTACTAATTCTTCGATTTTACTAACTTGGCGTAATGAATATGTTGCTTGATGATAGGTTGACACTAGGCGACATCACTATTTAACATTAATTTTTTATGTGAGTGACCATTAGTGCACCATTAAGAAACTTGAGCAATCATTACCATAATAAAATAAATTCAGTAACTATTAAAGTAATTATTCTAAAGTTCATTGTCTATTCATGTAATTAGCTCGAAATCATAAAATAATTATGGAAACATTTCATATATAAGAGATTAATTATTGTCATTTCAAAATTAAGAAATAAAGTTTAAAACTTCATATTATTAAGCCCATGTTTGGCCCGTATTAAATTAAAATATATTTTTCTATATTTTTTTTATCAACCACACATTCTCCAATAAAATAATATTACATGTACATTTTAAAAAATTTCCTTCTTTTCCAACCACACATTCTCTCCAAATTTACTATTCAACTCATTATAATTTAGAGTAATGGAGGCCAAACAAAGGCTAAATTTTATTTATGAATAAAAATATATTTTCTTAATTAAATATATTAATGTCACATACCTATACAATTTAATCACAAATTATTTTTCGATCACAAATAAATTTTTTTATAGATCACAATTTATTCATCGGCCACAAAATAAAAAATTTTACAGGTCATAATTTCTTTATTGGTCACAAATTATTAAATTAATTGGTTACAAGTTATTTCTTTGTCATAACTTAATAAATTGTGAGTCACAATCACATTTTTTAGATCAAGTATTGTTTATGGTCTCAAATTAACCAATTTATTTGTTACAATCAATTGAATAATTGATCACGATTACGTATTAATCGTAATTACAGACGTCGCAGTCACAAATAACAAATTTTTTCTAGGTCATAAATTATCAAATTATCGATCACAACGTAACAAAATCTTAGGTCATACGTTGTTTATTGGTCACAAATTATCTAATTCTTATGTCATACGTTATTTGATTGGTCGGTAACATATTAACTAATTTATTGGTCACAATCAACCAAATATTCTGTGACCATCACACTGCCTCCAACAGAACCAACGCCAACACCATCGTAACGACGACGATGATGACGAACAACCCACCACTGCAGCTGTACCACAATGACCACTGCAACCACTGATTGTACCACAACCACCTTCAACACTGCCATCTACACAACTCAAACTCAAGCTAAACAGATCCAAAATCAGAGTAAAACCACAAAAGAATCTCGAGTCGAACCAAAATCAATTTAAAACCACATATCTGATATTAATTTAAAACAACAGTGGTTATGGCATCATTGTCGATGGTGAGCACTGCAGCGCACTCAAAGCAACGCCTCTGTCACGATGTCACAAACGTCGCCAAAGGCGCCATGAGCCCAGCATCGACGATACTACCCACCTTAGTTTCGTTGACTAGATCGAAAGTAACCAGGAGTAGCAATGCCTGGAGCGAAAACAATAGACTGCGGAGAGGTGATCGATCCAACGGGAGCACTAGACGAAGGAGAAGACAGGAGACTCGGAAGGCGAAGTTGTGGTTGAGGTCAAAGTCAAAACAGCAAAAGAAGATGGCGTTGGTCCGAGTGCGTTGCGACGACGTCATGAGCGCCGTGTCGAAGGCACTCCGATAGTGGTGTATAGT
>CAIGRN010111274.1:0-12312 GCA_903798345.1 Fraxinus anomala | reverse complement strand
AAGAAAAAGCAAAAGAGTTTGCAGAATTCATCAAAGGTATAATTTCTATCACAGTTTCTATCTAAATACAAAGCAGATCCTTGTATGAGAATTAAAATTGTTTATTTTCCGCTGCGCATGATTAAGTAAATTTCCAACACCCCCTCCATGCAAGCTATGTCAACCCATAGCAGATGATCAAACCCAATTAGATGAAAGGTTGTGGGCTCAATTAAAATGTCAGCAGTCATTTTGGCAGGCAGAAGAAACAACACAGGGAGAAAGAGAGAGCAGAAAATCTAGAGACACAAGCAGCTCAGATTTGAGGTTTCTCTTCCAATCTGGCTCAAATTTGACCTGTGTTGAGGACGCATGACACTAAACTTTGGACAGACACAATGCAATGTGGAATTTTTGCAGCAGAATTTTTCTTTGATGTTTTCCAAAACTGTTTTTGATGAGTTGTCTCTTGTTTCTTTTTTGGTTTAAACCAATTATTTGTTCTCTCCTGATAGTCTTGTCTCCTCTTCTTCACTTAATCTGGAGCCTCTGCCTGTTTTAAATTTCCAAATAGGGAAAGCAGAAGACTAAGAAATCCTAATTCACATTTCTGTTTTATTCTGTTGTGCATGTAGGTTAAGATTTGGGGAACATTGACCTCATGAGAACAGGGCCAGCATGCTACAAAAGGAATTGTGAGAGAACTAAATGTCTTATCTTCCTTTACAATCTACACCCCCCACCTCGGGGCTCCCTAATCCAAGAAAAAAAAAACTGCGGAAAATTTTAGCAGCTGAGAAATCATGGACTTGTAATTGACAGAGAAATGTGATAAATCACCTGCAGCGACAAGTTCAGCTGATCGAGTCTTGAAATGAAGAAACTGCAACACCTGAATGTTCAATGAAAAAGCTACATATTTAGGCAGTGTAGCAGAACCCGCCACAGCAAAGTTTGCCCCATTTGAGAAAGTGGACCCTAACGAGTCCAAATATGCGTTCAGAAAACTCGTGTTTATGCTTTGACCTGCAAAAACAATAAGACATTCTCTACTCAACTACATTATGATTATGCAGTATCTAAAAGTATATAAATAGATTACAAATAGAGCTGACTGTTTCCACTATCGATGCATATTTTTATTATTTTGCAAGTTTGGTCTATAAACCTGACTTCCAGAAGGTAGTAACCAAAAGGGAGAATAAATACACAAAAGTTGAACTGCAGCCTAACCAGTTTAGATTTTTCTTAGATCTTCTCCAAGGCTTGTGATAATATTAATTAATTAAACAAAGTAACTTATATAGTAAAATTTATACAATTTTTCATGTATCGTAAAATCAACACAATATTAGAATAAACAATGTAGCACAAAGGTTTTGTTTATTATGTATAGCTGCCCTTCTGTGTATTGTGTACGCTCTTCAATTCTAACTGCAGGGCAGTCCTCTTGGTTGCTCAATTCGAGTCTATTTCTTTGGCGGTTAGAACTCATTGTCCTCTATTTATCACGACTGAAAACAAAAATCGTGCAACACCAATTTCTGATCAGGAGATCTTGATGTCTTGGGTATCTTATGGGGATGATTTACATGCATGATTTAAGATCTCTAATGGTGCAGTCCCAAAATTGTTACTGACGCACAAGGGTGGAATTAAGAAGGTAGAAACTAAAGAATGTGGCTTCTTTTCAAATGGGTAGAAGCAGAAGAGGAATTGAACCAATAAAAAGTGGAATTAAAGATGCATTAAAGCAAAAGAAATGCAGTTGCTCTTCATTTTCAATGAAACTCATATACATCACATTTTGCCCTAGGATGACAATCACACCCGCTTAGCATGGTTCAATCACAAGTATATATAGCTAACAAAGAGGTATCATCATGGTGCGTTGTGAGTTGTGACGGTAGAAGGCATATATAGACATTGAAGACAAGTGATGTAGGGACATTTTTTACTGACTGGAGCAAGAAATATTGCCTTTAGAATTTAGAATAATTTTGCAAAAGTTTTTTTTTTTTTTTTTTCCTATTATGCTTTAAAAAAACTAGTCCGTGTAAACCCCATCAACTATGAACATTCAGTTCTAACAGGATAGAAGATACCTTTGTAAATAAAAGAGTGTTGAATTTATTCGATCATGAACTTGAGCATTGTTCCCACAAGATTAATGTTGGGCTTCGGTGGAACTAATTTCCAAGTTCCATTCTTGATCAATGCATTGAATTCGACGTTCATAGCATCACGCCATCTAGCATGTTTTGAGGCCTCGGTGAAGGAGGATTGCTTGGATGGTGTTGAACCAAATTCGGCAAGACAAACCTGTGGCAGTAGATATTTGACAAAGCCCAAGAATGGAGTTTTAGGCTTCAGGTTGTTTGTTTGTGATCGAGTTGTCATTCGCCTGGGGGATTGGTAATAGGCGGACTAAAGTGTTGGTTGACAACACCAACTATATTGCAAGTAATTGTTGGCACTGGAATAAACACACCATCTGTGGCCTCATTTTTCGTTATTTGTATGATAAGTCCTGATCAGATTCATTTTGGGGTAGACCAGTTGAATATAAAGTATCACTTGCAGGAAGAGTTAGTGTGTGTTTGTGTAGGATGTAAATTGAGAGGGAGTGATGTAGTAGTTGTTTAATGAGAGACATTGGAGTTGTTGGGAGTTTGGTATGGAAAATATGACTCATCAAAAACAACGTGCTGAGATACAAAAAATTTCCCTGTTGATAAATCTAGACACTTGTAACCCTGATGTGAGAGATTGTAGCCAATAAAAATGCAAGTATTGGATCAAAAATCAATTTTATATTAGTTATAAAGACGAAGATTAGACCAGCAGGCACATCCAAAAGTACGTATGAAATTATAATTTGGAATTTTGTTATATGTCTTCAAAAGGAGATTTATTTTGTAAGATTTTTGTAGGACAATGATTTATAATATAAGTAGCAGTGTGAAAGGCGTCTTCCCAATATGATTTTGGAAGATGAGAATGAGCTAATAAAGCTAATCCCATTTCCACTATTTGACAATGACATCTTTCAACAACTTCCATTTGTGCATGCGTATAAGGGCAAGCAATCTGTTGTTGAATTCCACATGTTTGAAAATAATTATTTAAACGTATATATTCACCACCCCAATCAGATTGAATAACTTTAATTTTTGTATCGAAGTGGTGCTCAACGTAACTTTGAAATTGCATAAAAATTGTTTCAACTTTAGATTTTTGTTTCTAAGGAAAAATTCAGATAAATTTAGTAAAATCATCCAAAAAACAGACATAATATCTAGATCCATAACTAGAAATGACATAACTTTGTCCCCATACATCTGAAAAAATCAGCTCTAAAGGCCAAGTAGAATGACTAACAGAATTGGAAAAAGGTAAATTGTGGCTTTTGGCCATCTCACATTCAGGACAAACATGTTGTCGTTTATGCTCCTATATGAATCTTATTTGCATTCAGCATATGGCTAAAACAGTGTGGAAAGATGCATGTCCTAGGCGACAATGCCAATCTCTAATGGAAACTCGAACGCCAAAAAAGGCGGAACAAACAGTGTGTTGGAAAGGTTGCGAAAAGCAGTAGAGGCCATCTTTGCTATAACCCTTATGCAGGATGTTCCCTGAGTAGTCCTTAATCAGAAAACATGAAACTCAAAATAAGCATTATTATCTTGAGTGAATTTTTGAATAGGTAATGAATTATGTTGGATTTTTGGAACAACAAGAATTTGGTCAAGAATAAAAGATTAGGAAGGTGTGGCTAAAGAAGTAGTGCCAGTGTCAGTTATATTTAAATCTGATCCATCCCCAACTTGAATTTGATCTGTACCACCATAGTCATCACTATAAATGTTGAGGTTGCCGAGATTGTATGTTAGATGGTGTGTTGCTCCAATGTCAGCAAGCCACCCTTGATCAGTTGGGTGCTAATTTTGAGTAGTGGAGAAATTGGCTTGATCATTTAGTCTAGGTGATGGTGGGTTAAAGTGAGGATCATAGTGGCAATGTGTCCTGCTTTGTCACATATTTGGCACTACAAATTATAAATGAAAGTAGGGCGGGAATTGTTATTACCTCGGCCAGAATCACGCTTTCTGCCTCGTGGATTGGATGAATTGCCACGGCCACGTGAACCAGAGAAAGTTGGTGGCTTCGTGGCAACATTTGCTTAAGTATTGGCTATAGGCATCGAGTGGGAGTGATGTTGAATGCGAGCCTCACAGGTGAGCAACATCAAGTATACTTCCTCTAAGGAAAGAGGATCTTCTCGGGATGAGATTGTGGTGACTAGTGAGTCATACTCGGGCCCCAGCCAATGAGAATATAAGTGATGATCTCATCACATTTCATGGCTTGACCAGCCATTGCAAGAGCATGAGTCATGCATTTGATCTACATGAAGTACTCGCTAGCGGATTGAGTGGTCTTGCGAGTATTGGTGAGTTGAGATCTCACCTGAATTGCTTGAGCCCGAGATTGGGAAGCAAAGGAAGAGGTAAGGGCCATCCACACAGCATTAGAAGTATCATAGTGAGCAACTTGCGCAAGGACTTCATCAGTGAGTGATGCATTGAGGCAGCTTAGGATCAAGTTATCCTGCATTTCCCAAGTCTTAAACAAAGGGTTAGGAGACTTAGTTCCATCAGCAGCAATGAGTTCCTTCGGTGGTGACTTTAGAGTTCCATCGACATACTCAAAGACCTTTTGGCCTTTCAGATATGGAAGCATCATGGCCTTCCAGGTTAGGTAGTTTTGGCAGCTGAGTTTGGTGACATTGATGGAGGGGGGATTGAAAACAGAGAGTTGGTTTGCCTGAGCATCGGAGGTAGAGGAATCAGGAGATGCAGAAATTGTTGTGTGATTTGGAGAGGAGCAACGAAAGGTTTGATGTTGGTCGAGTAAGTGTCTGATACCATGTAAATGTTAAATATATTAGTTTTATTTTATCTTAAGGGTAGATTAGTCATTTTACATATGTTAGTATTTAAGCTGAATTTTCTTGTATTTTCATTCATTCAGCTTATCAGAAAAACCCTAGCATCCTTTTGTTTTCCTCTCTATATTTTTTGTATTATTAATTTAACATAGTACCAAAGCCACCATTTCATGAAGTTTGAGTAATAAAGGGTTGATAAGTTTTGAAAGGAGAATAAATTGCTGTCTATGACAATAGAGCTTCTGAAAATCAATATGAAATTGGAAAACTGAGGATCGCGGTCAATTAGGAACCGGATGGCGAATTGCAGTAAGTGGGTCGATCACTTTTCCATGAATTATGAGCGGGGTGCCTTCATTGCAGTAAGTGGGTTGGTCATTTTTCCATGAATTATGAGTGGGATGCCTTCAAAGGCTTAGAATATTGGGCTATTGAATAATTTAGTACACATTTGGCAGTTAATATGCGATCGTACAATTGGCTTCCGCTAAATTTTGTTCGATTTTGTTTTTGGTATTTTGTCATATTGGTAATTATTTGTTTATTTTGCAATGGCTGAAAGTAGGGATGATTCTATTCAATCTATTAGTGTGTAATTAAATGGGAAGAATTATTCTTATTGGAGTTATGTGATGAGAAATTTTTTGAAGGGCAAAAAGATGTGGGGTTATATTTTGGGCCCTTTCGTTAAACCAAAAAATGATAAGGTCGTCAATTATGCGGAGTTGGTAGATAATTAGGAATCTGATATTTCGAAGATTATTACTTGGATTAATAATTTTGTTGTGCAGTCGATAGGCACATAATTGGCTAAGTATGATACTACTAAGAAAGTTTGGGAACACCTATCTAGACTGTACACGTAGTCTAATTTTACAAAACAATACCAATTAGAGATAGATATTAGCGCTCTTCAACAAAAAAATATGAGTATTCAGGAATTTTATTCTACCATGACAGATTTTATGGGATCAATTGGCACTTACAGAATCTACAAAATTACAAGCATTTGAACCTTATATCGCCCGATGGGAAGAACAACAACTAGTTCAATTTTTTATGGCGCTACGTGATGATTTTGAAGGACTTCGTGGGACAATCTTGCATCGCAGTCCTCTTCCTTTTGTTGATTCTGTGGTTAGTGAATTGTTGGCTGAGGAGATATGCCTTAAATCTCACACAGAAAAGGGGACTGATCCATCATCTACTATTCCATCTGTATTCGCAGAACCTCAGAGGTCATATGCTAGTAATCAAAGTAGGTTGCATTCGAATGTTGCACATGATGAATATCGTTTCTATAAGCAGAAGGGTCATTGGAAGGGACAATGTCCTCTATTGTTGAATAGAGCGACACAACAGCAACTCCAACAACAACAGCAACAACAACGGCCCCAGCAACAACAGCAAAGATAGGTTCTTCTTCCATGGAAATTTGGAAACCAACCACTTCAACCTAATACTGCAGTAGCTACACCATCAGTAGATCCACTAATGTTTGAGCAGTTTCAGAAGTTCCTAGCATTACAGTCAAACGAAACACCTCCACGTGCAATGTCTGCCTCTTTTATAGGTTTGTCATCTTCTAGTTCTTCAGGTATATCATCCTCTCTGTGGATCTTAGATTCAGAGGCTTTCCATCATATGTCACCTAATTTATCATTTTTTGTTTCATTATCTCCCAAACCTTTTGTGTCAGTTGTGACGGTTAATGTTACTCATATGCCTATAGTAGGTATTGGTTCCGTTAATACGCATTGTTTATCTCTCAATGATGTCTACCATATTCCTAGTCTTACACTCTTACCTTAAATCTTGTTTCTGTTAGCCAATTATGTGAATCTGGATATTTAGTCTCATTTAAAGCACCAGAAATTGAGCTTCTAGTGTTGATTTGTCATCTTTTCGTTTGAGACATTTATCTTCTACCTTTTATTTATGGCATTCTCGCCTTAGTCATGTTTCAGCATCCCGTTTAAAGTTCTTAGTTTCTACAAGAGCATTAGAAAATTTGAAAACAGATGATATTTCTAATTGTAGTGGATGCAAATTAGCAAAATTTTCCGCGTTACCTTTTAATAAAAGTATTTCTGTTTCTATTGCCCCATTTGATCTTGTTTATTCTGGTGTATGGGGACCTTCTCCCGTTATCACTAAAGGGGGTTCACGATATCATGTTTCCTTTATTGATGATTACACTCGTTGCTGTTGGGTTTTTCTTATGAAACATCGTTCTGACTTCTTTAGTATTTTCAACACATTTAGAACACTTGTGAAAACTCAACATTCTACTGTTATCAAATGTTTTCTATGTGATTTGGGTGGAGAGTAAACTTCTAATGCCTTTTCTGATTTGCTTGCTTCTGAAGGAACCATTCACCAAAGTGCTTGTACAGATACTCCCGAACAAAATGGTGTTGCCGAAAGGAAATATAGACATATTGTTGAGACAACCCGTTCTCTTTTACTCTCTGCTTCCACTCCTAGTGAATTCTGGGGAGAAACAATTCTTATTGCTACTCATTTGATTAATAAGATCCCAACCTCACATAATTCAAGTTTGTCTGCTTTTGAAAAGTTGTATGTATATGCTCCTGATTATTCTTCCTTCCGTGTCTTTGGTTCTACCTGTTTTGTCCTTTGACTTCATGTCGAGCGTAATAAATTATCATCTAAATCCGTTATATGTGTATTTCTGGGTTATGGTGCAGGGCAAAAGGGATATCGTTGTTTTGATCCAGTTGGTAAAAAATTATGTCTCTCGTCATATCGTTTTCCTTGAACATATATCTTTCTTCATTATTCCTCCTAGTTCTCATAACATGACTAAGTCTGATCTTATTCACATTAATCCATTTGCTGTTGATACTGAAATTGTCCTCTTGTTCCACACACCTCTACTCCCACTTCAGATCATAATTCTTACAGGGTTCCCATTGGTAGCTCTACAGATACAGGTACTTTGGCTCCTAACATTTTAATTGTTCCCTCTCCTCCTATGGCTACCCAATCACCTCCTGAGACTGGGGCTCCTTCTCCTCGTTATCCTGCGCATACTCGTAAGTCTTCTCGATTACCAAACTTTGTTTACTCTTGTTACTCTGGTTCTTTCATTTCCTTTTTAGCTTCTATTCATCGTCTTTCTGAGCATTTGTCCTATAGAGAGGCAGTTTATGATCCACTTTGGTAGGAAGCTATGGCTGAGGAACTAACAACTCTACATCAGACACATACTTGGGACTTGGTATTTCTACAACCTGGAAAATGAGCAATTGGTTCTCGTTGGGTCTATAAAATCAAAACTAAGTCAGTTGGACCTGTTGAAAGATATAAGGCCCGATTAGTTTCAAAAGGGTATTTTCAAGAGTATGGTATGGATTATGAGGAGACCTTTGCACCTGTTGCAAAGATGACTACTGTTTACACTTTTATTGCAGTTACTTCTATTCGTCGATGGAGTATAATTCAGATACATGTTAAAAATACATTCTTAAATGGAGATCTATAGGAAGAAGTCTATATGGTTCCTCCTCTTGGTGTTTCTCATCAACCTGGTAAAGTTTGCAAACTTCGAAAAGCTCTCTACAGTCTCAAACAGGCACTTCGAGCTTAGTTTGAGAAATTTTCCACTGTGATTACTTCACTTGGTTTCCGTCATAGCCATCATTATTCAGCTTTATTTTATAGATGTACATCCGTCGGTCGTGTTTTGCTTTCTTTATATGTTGACAACATGATTATTACTGGTGATGATATTGATGATATTGTAGAATTAAAGTCAGAGTTAGCTCGTTGCTTTGCAATGAAAGATTTGGGTTCACTCCGTTACTTTCTGGGTATTGAAGTTACACCCTCTCTAATAGGTTATCTTCTTTCTCAGTCCAAGTATATAGCAGATATATTTGAGCGTACTCGTCTTACTGATAATAAGACCGTTGATACGCCTCTTGAGTTTAATGCTCAAAATTTTTCTTCTGATGGATCTCCATTATCTGATCCTAGTTTATATCGTACTATTATTGGTAGTTTGGTTTATCTCACTATCACTTGTCCAGCTATTGCACATGTTGTTCATATAGTTAGTCAGTTCGTTATTTCACCTACTACAGTTCATTGGCCTTCTATTCTTCACATTTTGAGGTATCTTCGTGGTACTCAGTTTCCGAATCTTTTTCTTTCATCTACTTCATCACTAGCATTGCGAGCATATTCTAATGTCGATTGGGCTAGTGATTCTACAGATCGTCGGTCTACCACTGGCTTTTGTATCTTTTTTGGGGATTCTTTTATTTCTTGGAAGAGCAAGAAGCAAGATATTGTTTCTAGATCTTCCACGGAAGCAAAGTATCGTGTCATGGCTTCTACTACTTGTGAGATAGTCTACCACTATCACGTTACACTTTGTCCTTCCACCATGCAGATTGCTGACTTATTTACAAAGTCACATACTATTTCGCAATTTCATTTTTTTTTTTTTTTTTAGCAAACTCTCAATGCTTCTTACAGCAACATCATGAGTTTGAGGGGAGATATTAAATATATTAGTTTTATTTTATTATAAGGGTAGATTAGTTATTTTACGTATGTCACTATTTAAAATTGAATTTTTTTGTATTTTCATTCATTCAGTTTATCAGAAAAACCCTAGCCTCCTTTTGTTCTCCTCTCTATATTTTTTGTATTATTAATTTAACAGTAAAATCTAACTGTGAATAGAATTGAAAGTAAATTTCATTTCCTTAAATTGTATACGTACACGACTCCAGTTTAAATAATATACATGCCTAACTGATTACAAAGATTGCTGTAATTAATTACAGAGACTTGTGGAAGTGTTTGAAATTCAAACTTGAATATCCCATAATCATGTCGCTCCAATCTGTTCAGCAGAAGACTCGGTGTCTTCAGTTACAGCTGCTCCAATAGAGCATAATACTTAGAGGTGTGAATTCCTATCTTCTGCTAATAATCATAAAGCCGTGCATATTTTAAAGGGAAAATTGCAGCTTCCAAACATTTTCACACCACAGTCCCAAACTTATCGACAATTTACCAAACTATCACAAGTTACCTTCAAAGTAACTAACTTTTTTTACTATAAACAAGGAAGATAACTTATACGCACTGTTTTGACAATTATAACCGGACAAATGCATAAACGCGTCACATTTAATACAGAACTCCTCTCGGACCACATTCTTTTTTATAAGATTGGTTCATAGAATTATTTTTGGTAACCAAATCAAGAAGATAGATTCCCATGAGAACATTTAATAATGTGGACCCAGTGAGACATACATAATTAATCAGTATCTAATAATGTGGACCCAGTGAGACATACATAATTAATCAGTATCAGCACCTACCAACTGCATGCAAACAAATCTAACTTTACCAAAATAACACTAACCAAAACCCTTCATTAATCAAAATCAAACAGAATTAACAGATATTTTCATTTAATTAAAGAATAAACTAAGCAAAATTTATCACAAGTGTGAACGTACAGAGAAAATCAATAATGAGACGGCCGTCACACAGTCGACCCGTTGATCTGCCAAAGAAAGCGCGTCCATTGGGAAATTTAATGGGTATACCGAGTCCGCCAACGAGTCCGCCAGTGTCCGAGTTGGAATCGCCGAAATTGAACATGATTGGTGGTTTTTTGCACAGCGAGCGAACTGGATTTGACAGTGAGGAGAGCAAAATGCAAAGGAAAATTGCCATAAAATTGTTAACTGTTGAGAAATTCATGGCCACTTGCTTTGGTTTCAGTGGCAGTGTCAGTATTAGCAATGGCTTTATGTTTTGTTTCTTATGAGAGGTATAAATAAAAGTTGGAACCAACGGACATAAACGAAAAATTCCAATTGGGTCCCAAACCTTTGAAGTTGTGATTATAGGATCTCAAACCTTTCATTTGTGACACTCTAAGCCCCAATTTTTAAAATTCATTTCCCTCCAAGTTCATTTTCAACGATACATTTTATAGGATCCACAATTTTTATCTACTTTTTAACCACACATTTGATAATTTATTTATCAAAATCTAATAAAAATTTATTTTTTTATCCAACCAAATAAAGGCTAAATCTCTAAATTAGGAATGAGAACATGACATGACATGACATGACAGGACTCGAATGATAGGGTCATGAACCTTTTGTGCACTCTGAATCCCTTAACAAAGGATTGCAAAGGGACATGACGGCGTGGACAGTCATCCCATCTTCGATTTGTTGAGAATTTTCGAAAATGAAAATTAAAATATTCTCATTTATCGCCTTCCTTTAATTAATTTTTTACATACATTTGAAATTTAAAACGTAAATTAAAATAAAATAAAAAGATTTGAAGCAGTTCAAGAAATTTGGAATGAGTACCATGCTCCTCATTCGTGTCATGTTTACCAGTGGTAATCGGATAATGCGAGACGAGGTTGAGAGTCGAATTTTTTCCCAATCCTACTCTAAACCTATGACGGTTGGCAATTGCATGCTTTTTGTAAGTTAAGGAATCGAAGTGAATGTTTGATACCGTAGTTGGAATTTTCGTGACTAAAGTCAAATAAGTTGGGGGAATCCTGAAACATCAATTATTTTAAATTCCTTAAATTGATTGAAAAATTGTTAAGTTCAACTCACTTAGTCCAGTGGGGATTCTCGCATCCTTGTTGTAGGAGATATTCGAACTCTTCATCTGGTAATAGATTTGAAAAAAAGAAAAAAAAAAAGTAGCCGATATTGTTCCAATAAGATTGTTGTGGGACAAGTTCAGTGCACGTATCCACTAAACTTTCTCAACTTATAGAAGTGAAACATAATCACAAACAGATAATATATAGTTGAAAATCAATTATCCTTGGATATATTTTAAAGTTTTGATTGGTATTCCTTACTTTTTTGAGTATTTGTCAATTTTTTTAGTTTTTTTTTTTAGCATCTGTCACTTTTTTTCACTTTTGAGTGTTTGTCACTTTTTAATTAAAAAGTGATACTTTACTTTACACAATATTTTTCATTTTCAAAATACTTTTCATATAAATTTTCAAAAGGCCGTCAAGCTTAAGGATATTTCTGTTAGTTCCCAAAAAAAATAAAAAAGTGGTAATTACATGAAACCCTACTTTTCAAAATTTAAATTCAAAAATTAGATTTCAAGTTTTAATTTTCAAAAATCAGATATTATATATATATACTCACCCCACCTCCACCTCCACCACCACTGCCGCTCTGACGACCGTCCGGCGATCTTTTCGACAACTGCTCCGATTTCGATGACCGTTCCAGTGATTTTTCGACGACTGCTCTGATTCCGACGACTATTTCGATGACTGCTCAGATACCGGTGAATGTTTCGGTGACCGTTCAGCCATCGAT
>CAIGRN010111238.1:0-15552 GCA_903798345.1 Fraxinus anomala | reverse complement strand
CTATCGGACTATATATGGTCCTTCGACCATCATAAACTGGAAGAGCACCAGATAGCAATACTGAACTGTCCTCAACAAGCTTTTGCTTGATAATTCTTGAAATTTCCTTCGATGGATGTGGAGCTATATTGACATCGTAATGAAAGATTCTCTGAGAAGGGTCAAATTGGACTAAGAAATGATTAGCAAGGAGAGTTATAACTTTCCCTTCTATACCACCTGAGTCCGGTCTCCTTGCCACTTCCAATGGCTTTGGTTTGGCATCCATTACCATCCTATCATTCTCATGGAAGGGCAGCCAAGTTTGTGGATGAAAATTCGTCGGAGCTGTTTCGTTAACTGATTTAGAACAACAATAAGTCACAATAATCGAATTTAATCTCATCTTCACCACAATATATTCCTCCAAATTCTTAGACCTAAAAAAAGCATTAACATGAAAAGTTTAGACTCAACATATTTCCAATACTAATATATCACTCTCGAAGATCAAATTCTCCAAAATTGAACACAACTCAATGATTCATTCTTGAGATGATGGAAGACAACATAAGAACACAAAGAATACAAAAACAAAAACATTGTATTAAAAAGATTAAAAATTGATAAATTTCATAGTAGAAAGATAACAAAACTCCAAAGCCCAGTATTTCATTTTGCTATAGTATAGTAAATTGCTTTCCATTATCCGGCATTTAGACATCAATTTTATTTCCTCTATGCTAAACCTTTTACTAGCTTCCAAAACAAAAATTAAGATAACATGCAGTCCCAAAAATCAAATAAACTAAGCCCAAAAAATCCATAATGAATAAAGAAACGAAAAGGGGTTTTTAACTATTTACCTTGTGCAAGTGAGAAATCTTGGACCCGGGATTCAGAGGAGGCGGAAAGAGGAGGATTATTCTGTTTCCATGAAGGTTTCTGCAAATGGGTTTTTGATCCAAAGTTGTGGTATTGAGGGAAAGTTGGAGCCAAAGCCATTTGCAGAGGAATGCTTGGAGGCAGAGGAAGTAGAGCAGGGTACTGATTTTGGTAACTAAATCCATAACCAAAGCCACTAATCCTATTGGAGCGATGCAGAAATTGGTTTTGATACTGATAGTTTTGAGTATTTCCATTCCTTCTGAAACTCCTTGTGCATTTCTTGTTTGTATTGGACTCTTCTGTTTCTTCCATGATTTGTTGGGAAAAGGATCAAAGGATGAACAGAAAAGGCCTATTTGCATGAGAGAGAGGAGATATTCATATCAGCAAAAACTGAAGTTATTGTTCATATGTGTATGTATGTACATTATATATAGAGAGATGGGAGAGAGAGATTGTCTTTTCCTTCTGTCCAGTGGTGAAGAAAGTTTTGATGCAGGTGCATACAAATATTCAACAGGAAAAAGGTATACCTATATTTAAAAGAAAAATAGTAGCTAATTTTACGACAATGGTCCTGAAATTCGTATATACAATTGAACTTTTTGTTAGATATGGAGGGACGATAAAAGAATCGGAATCAATCGAACCAAAATGAAGTTGTTTAATTTAGTTAGATTCTGCTTTAATTTTAAACGATTGGATCGTTTTTTTGTTTTCGATTCCAATTCTAGTACCCAGAATCAAGAAATGATAACCAGTTCTAACTTACTTATTATTTTTAATTGACTATGTTTATTTGTTGATTTGGTGAAGGATTTTTATCGGACAATATTTTGTATTGTTTTGATTTTGAATGTGAGTATTAGTTTTGGAGATAGAATTTTGTATTTTAATTTGCATTAATAATTTTTTTTATTATTATAGAATTGAACCAAACCAAACTGGAACCATTCGATTCGATTTTAGTTCGATTCCAAAATTATGGACTATAAGAAACCCTATGGTTCTCAGTCCACACCACGCCACCCCTACTTTTAGAATAATTCATTTGCTCGTTTGAAGTTTTTAGGCTCTTGATAATATATCGATTCTTTAAATTTCATTTTAAAATATCGACATTTATAAGAGAAGTAACGATAAAGGAATACGTGAAATCTTATCCTTAACACGATTCAATTCAGTGGAACAGACGAGATATGTGGTTTGCATAAAGCACAATTGCTCAAGGTTTGACTTTGTATTGAACACTAGTAAAGTGAAAACATCATAGACCCTGCTTTTGTCCGTGATTAAGGTAGTATTAAGTCAAATGAAGAGGCAAAAGGGTTTTAATTTATTTGGAGTTTAGCACTTAATAAATGAACCTTGTAATAAAGTAGATTTTGATTGATTCATTCACCCAAACTGCCTAAATCCTAATCTATTAATAGTTTCTATTCTCTAATCATCATTATATCCATCGAACATTGTGGTAATCGCAATTATGGTCATAACTGTCGTCGTCTTCCAATTGATTATAATATAGCGTTTTTTTTATTAATGGAGTAAATCATGGAGTTGTTAGTGCTAAACATAGTTACTATCAAACTATTACAAGTCTCTAACTTAGCATAATTTTTTACAAGAAAAAAAAATTAACTTTCTTTGAGTAGCGATGAATCGAAACCGAAGTAGAACTAACTATTTTGATTTGATTTGATTATGTAGACGAGTCTGTTCAGATCCGATTATGATGGTTCAGTGAAAATATATGTATCATTATAAATCTCTACTTTTCTATTATGATCCGTTTGATAGATAAAGGTGGAAAGAAATTCAAATTCTACGTTAGTTAGAAAATTAAAATCTACCAAACTCATAAGAATTCGTTTCCTATGAAAATAAAGAAAATGCAGCTTAAAGTGGTTGTATTTTGGAATTTGATTTCCATCTCCACATTGCAATCAATATGTCAAAGTGGAATTCGTTTTCCTCGAATGTGATATTCAAACATGACCTTATAATAAATTAAAAAGATATGCATGGAATCTTCAATTAAGTAAATTTTAAAAAAGAAAAGAAAAGAATTTAACATTTATTTTTAATTAGACTTATTTTTTGGTCATAAGTAGCCCCTCATAGGATTGACAATTGATGAAAAGGCAATGTATTATAGTTGAAAATAATTCCAAGGTCCATTTGTCGAGGTTTTTGTTTTTTTATAGAAGAGCTTTTTACGGGTGTGTTTAAGTTACATTATTTTGGAAGACTATATTTTGAAATAGTAGATCGATGGAGAATATGTGGTTAAAAAATAAGAAAAAAATATTAATGTGATGAAAAATATTATTTTATTGAAAAATATGTGGTTAAAACCAAGTAGAAGAATGAGAAATTTAATGTGACTCAATCGAACCTAAGTAAGTTATTTTAGACCAATCTTTTCTAAACGCTATTTTTCTAATGATTTAGACCTCATGTCCAAACTGTAATATTATACGTATTGTCCATTTTGGGAGGGCATCCGTCCTCTTATTCCTTACGATTTTCTGTTGTATCCCCCAAAATTCGATGTCCAATTAGTAACAGAATTCAATTTAAGTCTCTCATAAGACAGATGTCATAAGTTCGATTTCGAAGAATACGATAAAAAGTCGTGAGGAGTAAGATGACATTTACTCTCTCAAAACGGACATTGCATATGATATAACGATTGAGCATAAGGCTCAAGTCATTAAGCTTTTAGTCAAATAAAACACTTTTAAAAAAATTATCCAAATATATTTAAAAACTTCTTAATCTTAAAAACAATTTTTGACTTTCAAAATTTCAACCAAACTACCCTTCATATCTTATCATAAAGAACATAAATTTAATTCTTTTTTTTAAAATCTTATTTTATCCTACATTGTAGCCAAATCATGTAATCCAATCCTCCTTTATGCCACCCTTGCCCCAACTTTTCTCAACATGCTAAATGATGGTGGGATTAGAAGGGAGCAATTCATGCACTTGGGAAAAGGGGGTGGTGTGGGGTGGGGGTAGGAGGGGTCTACTTTCATTTTTGAGGATTAAAAAATTTGGTTGGAATTTGTTGATGGAACACTATGATTACTAGGCCTTGAATTTCAACTTGTAAATTTGAGTTGGACCACATAATATCCATTTTGGCCTTGCGAAAATCCATAAGATATTGTCCTTTACAAAATATCAAGATTAGTCAAACTATAATCACATATTAGATACATCGTAGTAGACAAAGAATAACAGTAAATAATTATAATTACTATAGTTTTTCCTTTAAAATTGTAGAATTCACCTTGCCGACGTACTAAAAAAAATGCCAACTGTTAAGCTTTCGTAGACATGTGTCGCTATTAGGTTGATCTACGTACCTTTCCCAGGTTTCATTTGCCTGCCAAATGAGGGAAAAAAAGCGTTATTAAAAAAGCTTATAATTCCTAATTAGACGGCGTCAATTACTTAATTTCACTTAATTATTGAGCTAATTATCACTCAAATTAAAGTTGTCATGATCCCCTATATGGTTGAGGATTCATTACTTAATTATTTTTCACTTCACTAATCAAATATATGTATATAAACTATTTAAAAGCAACTGAGAAAAAAATCTAATTGTTTATAATCATACATCTTGAAGTTAATGGAATAATTAGAATATATAATTACCAAAAATCCCTTCAAAAACTTATATAAATAAATAATTGGGCAGTGCGCCAGGCTCAGACATGGAATTAGGAAAATCACTCTGTTCAAGGAGTGTTTGTGCTAAACAAATCAATATTGGGAATTCCTAACAATAATGCTACTCGTATAGGCGAGGGTTCACAGCAGGGGGTGGGGGAGGGGGGTTCATTTTATTATTTCAGTGGATCCCACACTGTGTGAGAGTTGGTAAAATTTCTGTCAACCATTTTCCTGTACAAATAGTTTAGTTTATTCCAATTCCTAAATATATCAGGCCGCACAAAATATAACTAAAAAAGAGAGGTATTTGTCAGTTTATACTAATGCGAAGTAAATTTTGTGTGAATTATCGTTTATCAGGACTCCACTACGTAAGTTTTTAAGATTTATTGCCTTGAATTGAGACTATTCATTCAAGATTGTAATAATTTTGTATTCCATTCAAGATTTTAATCTTTGAAATGATATCTATGGCAGGAATTAACACGATAGTGTCCACTATGATACAAAATTTTCTTTTTTCATTTTCCAGATAAATTATAAAGAACTACATAGGGCTCTAATTATCTGCATTTGTTCATTGAAAGTCGCCTACAGTTGTTTTAAACCTCGACTTCCCCAAAACATAGAAGGACCACGTTCCTTGATTAAGGCTGTTCAAGCTCGACTCAATAACATTGTATTTTGGCTGAATCAATGATCAGGTCGGATCTGATACACAATATATGCCCCCACCTACACTTTCGTAACTCCAAATCTCCGGATTCATTAGTCTTTTATGTGATACTCCAACCTTCCCCATTAATTGATTATTCCTAAACGAGTCATCAGAAGGATCAAGGAAACGGAAACATTCTGTCAGTAATTTTCAGAAATTGATCCAGTGGCTGATGCTTACTATTGAGACCAATGGCTAACCGTTATTGATTTACTTCATTACAGAGATTGCATCCAAATATACGAATCTATACAAGATATGCACTATCACACATTATATACCTGATAAGCTTCATAATTGAGTCGAAGAGAGAAGAGGAGTAGTTTCACTGTCACTGTTGGTAGAATGATCCAATGGCGACAAAGCAGGTTCTTCATACGCAGTGACCAATTTACTGAAAAACTCGGCCATTAATTCCGGATTACTGCCGTCATCTCTGTCCTCCTCTATCAACCTCTGATGAGTTGCAGAATACAATAGGTGTAACATTAGAGAGTTGAATGTAAATATGTATTGTTCACAAGGTGATCTATATAGTACTGGATAATATTAAAGATAGAAATGAAGTTAAAATCTCGTCCATTAATATAACCATCATATACTCGGCATATCATAGAGAAATACCGTGACACACTTTTCCGGTGTAGCACTAGATGGAACTGGCAGTCAGCACAATCATGCAAAAAGTAATACACTTATTTTAGGGTACTGAATAAGTGTGATTTATCTTACTGATCTGATTATGTTTAATTTATTTGTTCTCGCAATTATTAAGTTAAAATTTTCCTTTTTGTTATTTTAGTTACTTTCATTTTTTTAATTAAGAATTTAAACTTAAATAGGTCTAGAAGTCTTCAATTATGTAGACAATTGATTGGTTGATAATCCGCATATTGAAGTTTCTCCCTTCAATTCCTGTCTCTGAATTCTTCTCTCTTTCTATCTCTTAATTCTATTTCCTTACCGAGACACATTCAAGCTTCTAGTATTGCCCTCATTTGTTTCAGCATAACAATTCAGAATCCAGTCATCACACTTATGCTGAGTTTGTTGTCATTATAGATGGTTTACAGGATCTGCACATCATGTTGCTATCAGGTGGTCAGCTTCGACACTTGGTTTGGAGGAAACGTTGTACTTTCATTCCATTTTGTTCTTGCACTTGATCAAAGCAACAAGTCAAGGGACAAATAAAAGAGAAAAAATTTAAATTTAAATTGTTTGAAGAAAGTATAACTGATTTTCACTGACATTCCATGAAGATTTTTGCTGTTAAACCTTCTTGGCTAAATAACATCAATTCAATTTCCTATCTTCAAGTCTAGACTCCATATGGTTCAAGTGTCCCTTGATAAGATACTCCATAGCCTTGAAAGTTCGACAACAAAAAATAACAAACTAAGCCAAAATTTCTCTATAGAATTTATTTCACAGTTAGTGGTTGACCTATGATCGTGGCTTGGAACTTAACAACTCAACTCGAAAAAGGTTAGCTATATGTTATATTAGTATGGGTTTGCTTAAATGGGCTCTCTACTTTTTCTCCACTATATAAGGCATCATCTCCAAACTTAAACCTCTATCTGATTCCAATGTCATTTTAGGCCGCTCACTTATGTAAGTTCGCTAATAGGTGATAGTTACATCAAATACTTTTCCAGAGCCGACCATAAAACATCTCTAAGAATCTTATGTTGGATTAACACTTTATCTAGATCGATAAAAATCACAGTTGATCTCCTGATTATAATCTCAAATTGATTCTCTAGAACCATTAATTTATGCACAAAAGGGGACAGTTAACCCGAAGTGACTCCAGAAGTAAAATTATGGGTGATTTAAGTGTTTTCAAGGCAGAGTAGCAGGGGAAAAAACAAGTGCGTGTTTGGTATGCGGTAGTGGATAGTGTTAAATTTAACTTCTTTTTCTTCCTTAATATTGTCGTGTACTATCCAATTTTCCCTTCCAAACGTTACAAATGTCATCCACTATCCAATCTTCCCTACCTAACATGCTACCGTTAGCTAAACCTGAAAATTAAAAATGTCCAAACAAGGATACAATGAAATAAGAGCTAGAAAGTAAAGAAAGATGATATTTCTGAGCATAAATCATGAAATGGTAACACGTTAGAAGGTACATGTGATGGAGATCCAGATAGAGATAAATTAAGATAGGGATAAAGTATAACTAGGATTTAAAAATAGAGTTTGATTTAATTGGACTGTTTGGTGGGATGCAGTGGTATTGGGCCTATTGGTTTGTTTATGGGATTGGGTTTGTTGAGGGGCTATTTTAAGGTATATGATGGCTACTGGGGTTAGGAGTGTAATTTGGTGTTGGGCTGGATATGGTTTTGGTTTGGGCTGTGGTATGTTGACTGCTCGTGTATATGTTTATTCAGTGTTTTAGGGCTGTGTATATGGCTGTATTGGTGATAATATGTGGTTTTATTTAAAAACAGCAGCTAATAACTTTGTGAACAGCAATGCAGCAGCGAAGGGAAACTGATTTTTATTTTTTTGGAACTGGAATCAAATGATGGGGATCCACATAGGGATAAATAAAGATAGACATAAAGTATAATTAGAACTTAAAAAATAGAGTTTGATTTCAAGATTATATTAGATTAGTTTGTTTATTTTGATAAAGTTTTAGCCTAGTAGAGTTTGTTTCCTTTTAGCTTCTTTTTAGTTTTTTTTTCTCTATAAATAGAGGGGCTTTGCCAATGTAATCGTTAACCCGAATATATAAATAAAACTTAAATATCTATACCCTCAATTCTTCTCTTTTTTGACCCCCTTTCTTTCTTATTCTTCAATTGTTCGTTGTCAAATTATACGCTCATGCATCAATTTGGTATCAAAGCAATTCGTTTTCCTTTAACCTTTAAAAAATCCACCAACCGTTTCCATCCAATCCATATATACACGTACACCATAAATTAAAAAATCCACCAACCGTTTTCATCCAATCCATATATACACACCACCGCCTTCCACCACTCATCCAAGCCCTATAACCACCTTTATACACGAAAAAATCTTAGAACAACACAAAAAAAGAAAAAAGTTGTCTCAGCAGCATTAGCAGTTTTTTCGTTATTTGTTCTAAGTTCGCGAAAAAAAGAATATTAATAAATAAAATAAAATAAAATCTGAAAAAAAAAGTAGCAATTAATTCATCTATTATGTAGTTGCCATTTAAAGGTTTTTGTGTATAAAGTTGATTGTAGGCCTTGGATGGGTAGTGGGAATGTGTAGGTCAAAGGAAAATGAATGGATCCGATACCAAATTGAGTTCAACCAGATGATGTTGTCCAAGGTTCAATACAGGCATTTGGTCAAGACAAAAGATCTAACTCCTTGGAGTATGAAGTTCCAATTTACCTCGTTGGAGTCAAGTTCTCTGAGCAGGGGAAAAATGATGGAGATCTAGATAGAGTTAAAGTATAATCAGGATTTTAAAATAGAGTGTGATTTCAAGATTATATTAGCTTAGTGTGTTTATTTTGATAAAGTTTTAGACTAGTAGAGTTTGTTTCCTTTCAACTTCTTTTTAGTTTATTTGCTCTATAAATAGAGGGGCTTAGTCAATGTAATCATTAACCCGAATATATGAACAAAACTTGATTTTTCTTTGCCCTCAATTCTTCTCTTATTTGACCCCCTTTCTTTCTTATTCTTCAATTGTTCGTTGTCAAATTATATACTCATGCCTCAATATGACTGTGATGTAACATACCTGAGCAGAGAAGGCAGTAAAAATGGGTAGAAAGCGCTTCCTGCAATATGCATTGAAGAGAAGTGTCATAACTGGAAGAGGAAACATCAAGCTCGATGCTAGAGAAAGCTTTTTTAGTGTGAAAGTTCCCACAGCAATAGCATGCATCAGTACGAGGGAGAAGATTATTGAATTGTGCACAACAGGCCAGTACTTTCCACCAGTCTCGTACTTGGGTGCATATACATTAATAAACTGCAAATGATATTCTTATATTAGCAACAATTTCCAACGCAGGGTTGATTGATGGTTTCTTTTCCATTTATCTGAGCAATTTTTAAAACTAGGCAATCTATCATGAAAGAGACAGAATAAGAAACAATGTAATTGCAGGTCCCATATGAAAATCACAAATTAAGATATAGTCATATAGCTCCAAAATGTGTTTCTAAAAATTTCAGGAAGTCACAGGAAGTTAAATTGCTAATTCAGAATTCATTTACAAGTGCTAGATTTTCTATACTTCATATATAATGACCTTTTGTATAGCGCATTTCTTTCTCATCTTTCTACTTTTTCCCCTTATGAGAGATGCTGCAAGGGCATATCGACGTGCATGACCCATCTGCACCAAAGCGCTTAATGTTTACAGCCAGGTTCGCATTTGGCTTAAGTAGCCGAGTGGTCGCCTCCACTATAACGCTTGCCTACTAAAGCGCTTAATGTTTACAGCTAGGTTAGTAGCCAAGTGGTTGCTTCCAATATAATGCATTAATGCTAGCCTACCTGTGAGATAGCGGCATTTGGTTTTCTATACTAATAGCTGTCACCATACTCGCATAGCTAATCCAGTAGTGGCATCTAGGAATAGTGCTGTAAGCCGTCTTTCACGGAAGACCTCATTCGTTTTATGCAACAATTAGAAGGTGACGATAAAGAGGCCCAGGAGCAAAAGGTGGAGATTGTGATAGATTATGATTCAAAGACTTGCTTTGGACACTTACTTTAGGAAGTGGAATTAGGAAATTGATTTCACTTTGATTTATTTGAGTGAATTTTGATTGATTTATTTATTTCAGTAGTTACTAGGTTTAAGTTAGGTAATTTTCCATTTCTCTTATTTAGGTAATTTTCCATTTTCACTAGGATATTAAATACAAATAGGACTAATGTTTTAAATAATGCAGGTTATTGAGTGATGTTGAAATTTCTCCCTACAATTCTTCTATCCAGATATGCTTATGAATTCTTTTACATTATGAATTACCATAATAAAAAAATCACGATGACAAGAAAATACTACGAAATTAGATACTTTCCAACAAGATAAGAGGCATATACTTCAAATAAACTACTGCCAGCAGATAACTCAAGCAATGGCTTTATGATAACGTCAATTTCACGTCCTTTGGACAGCATCATAAAAGGCTAATTTGTACAAATAAAAGTAAATTAAAAGTGTAATAGATAGGCAATTAACTAACCTGATTACGGTAGATGATATATCCAAGACAGAAGTAAACCAGTAAAAATGGCAAAATTAGAGGAGCAAGAAAGAAGTATATTATTCCAAGCAGACAGAAAAACAGAACCCTAGGAATGTCCCAATGGTAAGAAAAACTTGGAGCTTCAAATTCGTCACTTGTAGGTTCAGAACAGGGCTTTCTTAGTAGGCCGCAAATAAGTGGGATGAGGCGGACTAGTTCTGATGAAGTACTCGTCCATCCTGATGTGACAACATAGGCAATGAAGAAAGATGCCTGCACAGAAATAATAACCAAGTATATGATGATGATATGAGATGTGATTATCAGACAAATATCATATGTTACGTCCTTCTCTAGTGCAAACTGCGCCGGTACATTTAGGATTTATTTGGAAACCGTACAAACAGAATCAGATGAGATTTAGTCTAACTTTACCTAGTTTGTTTAGATAACGTGTGAAATCAATTTCCACTATATCCTATTGCGCAACTATTTGGTGTGGATCTTCTAGTATACGTAACAATGAATGCAATGGAGTGGCCAAAGACCTAACTCCAATGTACTGCGAGTAACACTTAGTTTGTCATAGCTGCATTTATTATCTTTGTTAGAATAATTCAATATATTTACTACGAGTCTTAGTTTGACCATCCCTCGGCTATTTAGTTCACTACGGAAAGAACTTACAATGACTTTAATCTACATAAGATAGTTCCCAAAGGACAAATTTAAATTTCACCATCTTCATCTCATATAGCTATACAGTTAAAATCAGGAAGGAAAAAAAAAGGGAGAGAAACAATAACCTCACCTGAGCTGGAACTGCAACAGCAAGGCGTGCTGGATAGTTCTTGGGCTCAAGGACGAATGATAATTGATAGAAAACTGAACCGGAAAAAACATTTGCGAAAAAGATGTTCCATACCATAAGCACAAGAACTTTCATACAGGCACTTCTCATGATCTCACTGTAAGAGATAAATCCTTGAATCGAAGATAAAAACTTCATGACAGGAGGTGTCATTTTCAGAAACAACTGAAGAAGCAGGTTGGGAAGGTATCCTGTGACAACTTGAGTGACAAAAGTTCTGCAAGAATGACCAATGAATCTCAGTAGAAAATTGTTGTTCCTTGTGCAGTAACAATACATTTATTGCTCGTGCAGTAACTGAAAATTAGATGTTAGAAAATTGTATATCATTTTAGTAGAATATGCAACAATAGTCAATAAATGTGCAAAAATGAAAAGCAGATGTTAGAAAATTATCTAAAATGCATTTTCTGTGCGTTTTGATGGTCAACTCTTATCATATACACTGAGGAAAAGGGAGTTCAACTTTATTTTAATAGATGTTCAGCAATAACTGCTTACATTTTCAGGATGCTCGTCAGGAAGGGAAACAAGACTTCTAACTGAGACAGGTTATTTAGACCTTGCACAATCAACACGGGGATGAAGAACAAAATTGTAAGAAGAACATATGCAACAATGACAACGAGATTCAAGATCCACTTTAGCATGAATGATGAAGAGAAGAAAGGCCAGTAGACATCATGGGGTTCTGGTGCTTGCTCAGTTACCCACTCTGTGGGATTGTCTGATTGTTGCAGACGAAGGGCCATTGCAGCACCATATCGAGACTTGAAAGAGACAAAAGCAGCTTGAACTTCCTCTCGCATTTCCTCCTATTTTTTATTTTATTTTTTTTTTGGAAAAGAAAGGGCAAAGAAAGCAAATGGCAGCGCATAAGAAGTTAATTTAGTTGTTACACTAGGAAAAAGCAATTAAAAACATATAAAGAAGATAACACTTTAAACTGCAGAAGAATCTGCACATTAACTTTTGGCTCCAACGTAACTTTGCGGTCAATAATATTCTCTTTTAGAAACAATTCCTTCGTTTTAAGCCTCAAAAAGTATATGATCAGGCATTTACTATTTGGACGAAGTTGCAAATAATTTGACCAGAAAGCATGCATAGAAGAAATAAGTAGAGTCATATATATAATACCATCAATAATTGAAAGAAAGAAATTTTTGAGCGTGTAAACTTTTTATGGGAATGTCAGTCAGCTCCAATTTTACATTCCCCTATAAATGTTATGGGAAACAATCTTGCAAAACATAGTATTTAAGTTGCCTGATAATTAATTAAGGGAATATTTTTAATGTGCATGTGTTGATGTTAATTGAATTTCACATTTTCATTTTTCCATTGAATAAGTTGATATTCCCGCTTCAACATTTGTAGTTTAAAACTAAGGACTAATCGCACAAATATATTAAACTTGATTGAAATTCATATTGTCACTATATTCGATAAACAGAGATTTAATAATGCCGGTTAAGACTTTTGCCTGAAATGCAAAAGATTTTCTGGAAAAGAAGGAAAGAGTAAAAATAAAAAAATGAAAAATAAAATGGACGGCTCAATTACAGCAATAATGATAGTCGTTGAAATTAAAAGAGAGGAGTAATAGCTTACACCGAGATTGTGAAATCTATATGTTTTATGAACGACCAGATGTGATAAATATGTAGAAGGATGGTATTCCATGAAAAAGCTCTGAACAATGTTGCTAATACTGCTGCAAGCAGAGACGGGGATACTGTGGACCAAAATAGTAAATTGATGTGGCTGAGGCTTGGACGAATGGAAATAAGCAATCCTTTTCGAAGATATGTACTTGTATTCCTGTACAATCAATACTATTAGAACCGATTCGAAGTTAGTTATTTCTGTTATCTTCCTAGTTCTCATAAACCTTAATAAAATGAGAATACCGTCTTATAATCTTATAATTTTGTACAGTACATGAATAGGAAGCATGAGAACTAGAGAAATGAGAGAAAGAAGCCACTATAATATGTTTGGAAAATCAAAGCCATCAAAACATTATTATTTGTTGAACCACCTCCTCGAAAAGCTTAAGTTTTTAGAGATGGGACAAACTTATTTATTTAATCGTGTTACAACATTGCCCCTCATGTGCAAATAGAGGACCTAAGTTGAAGTCTTGCTACCACTCATTTATAAAAATTGGGTATATGTACGATCTTTGATGAAAAATGAACCACTTGCACTTGAGGGGCGTGTTGAAAATTTGAAATATATATGTATTATCTCTTTAACAACTTAAACTTTTAGATCAAACGGTTCAGTAATTATCTAATTTAAGATAATGAAATTGCGGTACAAGTAGCTTGGATTAACAAATAACAGATATATTAAAATCTTTTCGAGATTAGGCCATCCTGCCTAATATTGCTGTAAAGGTATATGACTTACATAGTAAAGAAGATAACAGATAAAAATGGTGAGGACATATGCTGCACAGAAGTGTATCCATAGCCTGCAACAGACACATTTTAAAGGGAATATAATTTCAGGCTTTGTTTGGGTCAAGAGCAGAGGCAAAACTGATACTCATATCGTACAAGGCAACCATAGGCCTTAACATAATCTTCGTAACATACAAAGAGAAAGAAATTAGTCACCTTTTGGAACCATTATTTACATTTGCGATGGTAAACACGTCCAAAGAATTGTTCGTCAAATTTGCAAAATTTATATCCTGTAGCTGATCCCCTGTGCAATTGACTGGAAGAAGAATGAAGACTCCAATGATTCCAGCAAGAGTAAATACCTTTAAACTGCATAATTCAGATCGGAGAAAGCACAAAGGGATCAAATGTCGTGTTAGTCCTCCAAAACAAACTGATTGTGGTTTGTGCTCATGCTGTTTCTTTCATTCGGATCCAAATTTGAAGTTATTGAACAATTTTTATCTCCAAATTTTGAAGAAGGTTTTCCCTCCTTGCCAATCACATTATTTGAATACGCAATTCTGCATTATTTCTATTTCTCATACACTAGGTAAACAATTATAATATTTCACAATGGCTAGTTATTGAAATCACAAGAAAAAATATTACCTGAAGGTGATGATGCGCATGAATACCACCGCATCCAAGCCTGAAGAAGACAGCATTTCGTCTTCGGTAGGCTTCCATGCATGTCCCATCCATTCGGGAGTAGGTAAAAGCCTTCCTATATTGAAATAACTGGTTCGAGATTTATCCTCCGCAACCAAGCGGGGAACATAAATATTATAGTTCCCTGGTTGCTTTCTTAGAATAGAGTACAAAGCAAAGAATAAAACACAAAGCCCAAAATTTATTCCAACCGAAGTTAGAAGTGCAGAGACAATCATTGGCAGTTGCTACTGCGAAGTGCACTTTATGATGTTGTCAAAATTTCCCAAGTGATTGCAGTACTGCAGCATTCAAGAAAATGATTTAAAATCCTCAGATAACTGCATTATAGCAAATCATTTACCAAAAAAATCAGTTGAGTTAGAAAATCATGAAAATAATTTTTCAGAATCATGAAATGTTGAAAGATAAATGAATACAAGCACGATAAGAGAAATGCCGCTTAGTTCTATGACAAAAGGCTATAGAATAGTGTCGTCACAAAATTTATTTACCACACTTGAGATTCACCGCCTCACAATTTTCCACATCAATTTCCACAAACAATTAATTTTATTTAGACAATGGGCATCAAAGGGACCACCTTGTGGACAGCTAAAGCACCAAATACCATTTATATTCTTCTACAACTTAAGTTTAACTGTCAAACTGGTTCCATCACCTATTTAAATTGTTGCACCCTAAAATAATGTGGCATAATAATAGACCCATACGTGCCAAGGTGGCGAGACAAATCATCACCAGAAGGACAGACAGCTCGTTTAAGCCAAAATTTATTTAGATAAAGTTGACTTTCCTTATAACAGAAACTTTAAGATGAAGTAGGTCCATGTGGTAGCAAAACTCATGAATGAATTTCAGTCACTACCACCTACTATTGAAAATTGTGCACGTGTGGAAAATTGGCCTCTACATGAGGGGTGTGTTTGAAGATAAAATCTAAATAAGCCCCTGTTTGGTAGGGATTAAAATCAAATTTTTAGTAGATTTTAATAGAAGTCGATAAAATATGTGGTTAAAATTAGTTGTTGACTTTGATTTAGATTAAAATCTAGATTTTAATTCCTACCA
>CAIGRN010111236.1:0-13503 GCA_903798345.1 Fraxinus anomala | reverse complement strand
TCTTAGAATAGAAAAAGTGATGAAATCCAAATTGGAGCAGGAAAGAGCATGAAGAATCCCAGTATAGGGAAATGTAATTCATTGCAAACAACAAGAAAGAATTCCAAGAAAATCTAATTGTCATAAAGGTGTTTGTACATCATAAAAGGGTCATAAACTGCAGAATTTAGTGGGTATGTGCCTGTTAGGATGTCAGTCATTAAATAGTAGTTTAGTATTAGTAAAAATATGTATTTATCTTCAAGTATTTGATCCCTATTCAGACGATATCTATGAATGTGTATGTTCCATCACTTCTTTTATGACCTTTTAAAGTCGATTCAAATTAAAACTATGGCCATATGTAGTCAAGAGAATGAGAGGATGAAACACGACGACAAAAAGAGAGAGAAGAATATTAATGAGGTAGAATTCCAATATGTAAGGTCTACGGCTCATTTTAATATAGTGTCAAAGTAAATAAGAAAATTTCCAAGAAACGTTGTGAAATCTCATAACCGTAAAAGGAAAGAAAATAAGTGATGCAAAGTTGGTAGGAGAAACATAATCAATCCCTTTATTGATTGAGAAATGCTATGCATAGTGACTTAATCATCCTATGTACCATATAGAGTGATTATGGTAGTCACTCAATAACATTACTCTATTTGATTAGACAAATAACCCTCCCAAACCACTTATCTATTGAGCATTATTTCGAGAATCCATTACAAAATAAGTCCACTCTCGTTAGACTCTAGAGTGATTAGCATCGAGAAGATAATTAAGTTTAGTGACGATAAATGAAGAAGGGGAGCACACGGGAGTGTTATTGATCATCCGTTTATATTGAAAATATTTTAGAGAAATAGAATTTGCGACCACTCTATCATATATTGTTTAAAGGCAACGAAATTCAATTGAAACCAGTCCAAACAACTAAGTGCGTTATGTGATATGGAGTGTGCTGATTAATTTCATTTAAATTGTTTGACTTTATCTCAATTAGAACACCATTGATATTTATATTATTAATTAAGAATATGGAATATCATCCGACCTTAGCTCAGTTGGTAGAGCGGAGGACTGTAGTTGTTGCTGTAATCCTTAGGTCGCTGGTTCGAATCCGGCAGGTCGGATTTTTATTTTTTACTTTTTTGCATTTAAATTTTTAAATTGAAAATTGTTATAAATGGAGCAATCTTCTTTTATTCTTCAAAAGTAATCCACTCAACTGTTTGATGAGAATTATCGAATTTTGATAAAAGTCGATGAAATATGATTAAAAAATTGTGGGTCTCATAAAATATATTTAAATTAATTATTGATTTTAATTTAGATTAAAATCCGAATTCTAATTTCTACCAAAAACTAGTTAAATTATAAAATGTACTTCTTTTCCTATTTTAAAGTTTTTGTTGAAAATTGAGAAAACATTTGATTATTCTTAATACTTATTAATTAGGATTTAAAATTCGATTCCTTAGTTGGAATCGAGAATCATTCCAAAACCGCTCATTGTCAACTTTAAGACCTGGACTTAATCAATTTTAACGAAAATTAAATTGACTATCAAATTCGATTTTATCCAATGATTCTCGATTAAAAAAACAAAAAAAAATGTTTACCCCTACTCTAACGTTATCTACTTTAATATACTTTAAAAAGAGATTCGATTTTTCCAAAACACCCGTAAGAATACACAAGAAAACAAACCTTTTTGTTTAAACTCAATTTTTTTTTTTTTTTTCCATACAAGTTTCATGCATGCAATCAAACAAGTCTAATGGTAAGTCTAATGGTTTTTGGATAAAAAAATTATTTACTTTCTTTTTGACTCCTTATCAATTTGTAAAAAAATATATAAATGATCGTTGACCTAATTGATTATAACCTTAAAGTTTTTATTATAATAAATAAGTTAGGACCCGTTTGAGCCACATTATTATAGAATGAGAATGAAAAATATAGTCGTTATTAGACCCCACACAAAGAGATAAAAATTCAAATTGATGGTTTGATGTGATGGATAACAGATATATTTTTCATTTTTATGGATGAAAAATGAGAAATAAACAGGGGCTTAATATTATTTACTAATAATTGAATTTAAATTGAATATAGTTTTCAAAACATGCAATGATAAATTGATCGATCGTCGTCAAAAGATCAAAATTATGACTATAAAAAATCGAACTCATAAAGAAGGTCAGGATCGAGGTCAAACATTCCGGACAAATCCTTCAAGAAAATATCTTAAAAGACAAACGTCATAAAAAGATCAAGACGAGAGTCTAAGAGCCAAATTTCGAAGCAAGATCAAATATTATATTTCTTGGTTCAGATGTAAAAGTACTAATACTTTGATCTTTAACAATGAATGATAAAAACTCAAAAAATCACATCGTGCACTAAAAGTTACTTTGATTATCACTTGCATAAAATGTNTGTTTTGATCAAAAGTAAAATTAATTTTTAAAATGATGTTTGAACTTAAATTATATTTTTAAAGCATCATTTAACTTGAAAACAGGTTAAAAACATCTTTCAAAAGTCTACATTTGTCAAAATATTCAAATCGGATCAAATGATGTCAAAAGCGGGAAAATCGGTCGAAACGGTCGGACTTTCGATCTGAGCATGCGAACTTCCAGATGGTCGTTCGGATCCCCAAAACGTTTTTCAAAATCCTCCTCTATAAATTTATAAAAGGTGGACATATGGTTCGGCCATGTAGATGTCCGATTGAGGCAATAGTCAGATTTTTTACTGTTAAATTTCATATGCATAACGACTATTTTGGTTGTCCGGATTCAAAGGCGGACGTCCGATTAGTTGTTCGATTAAACAAAATATTTTGCTTTTTGACCTCTATAAGTACTCTCACTCTTTCCATTCTTTTAAAAGACTTTTTAATAGCATCAAAATGAAATATATTTTGAGAGATTTTTTTAAACTTACATTTGCATTAATTTCATTTATTTCTTTATATCAAAAATTTTGATTGATTCAAACTTCTTAATCATCGTTTTTATCAAAGTTTTTCATCTCTTTTTTGTACTAACTTATTTCTATTATTTATAAAAGAGATATATATTTCAAAGAAGATATTTGAACTTAAGTTGCATATATTTCTTCTACTTCCTCATATTGAAAACCTTGTTTGATTGAATCAAACTTGTAAAATCATCATATTCATCAAAGTTTATCATTTATTTCTTAATACTTAATTTATTACAAGCATTCATTAAAAGAGATAAAATATTTTGAGAAGATTTTTTAACTTAAATTGTATTTGTTTCTTATTCATCTTTTCATTGAAATTTTTTGATTGGTTGAATCTAATTTTTAACTATCATATTTATCAAAGTTTCTCATATAACACTTGAGCCATCATTTGTTGTTATTCATTGAAGTGTTAATCTCTCTTAGTATTTAACTTGTCTGTATTATTTATTAAGAGAGAAATTTCATTGAAAACTCACTTTGATAAAAATGTGGGTTATGTTAAAATCCAATGAAGATCAATATTATATAAAGATCGGTACTCCTTATTGTAAATCACAGTGTGTGTCATATTAAGATCTCATAAAACTCAATAGTGTAGGTCATATTGAGATCCCGTGAAAGTTCAATAGATGAGCGTGTTGATGTCCCATAAAACTCAACATTGTAGACGTTCCTTATTTGTAAGTCACCGGAAGCGTTGTAAAGAGTTTAATTACACCATAAATCAATAAAAATAGTGAAAAAGTATTGCTCGTGCCCGAGAGTTTGATAACGACGGATGTAGATCATTGGTTTAGATCTGACCTCCACAATTATATTGTTTGCATCATTTTTTTCTTTTATTTATAGTTTTTATATTTGTATTTATTATTTGAATTAATTAATTTAATTTTTATTTACTTGAATTTAAATTAATTTTTCAAAAAAATTTTAAAAAATAAAAATCAATTCAACCCTGTTGATTAGCTATCGTTAGGAATATCAATGAGTACAACATGAGTATTTTTCAATTTTAAAATAGAAAATTATTACTTCCTAAAAAGAAGAGACGGCTTTTTTCGTCAAGCCTTAGGCAGTCAATGTAAAATTGACTTTCTTTTTCTCGCCACCTAAATATAAGATGGGACCCTCTAGAACACGGTATCCAAGCATATTTTGTAGAATTTTATGATTTTTCTATTTCGTAAAGTACAATACTCAAGACAGAGACTGCAACGCTTTTTAGGAACTCCGGCAGATTTCCAAGCGAGAGAAAAAATCGTGTCTTCTCGACAACGCGCAACTTGCTGCTTTCAATTCTAAGGTACCCTTTTAAACCCTTCTTTTCTTGATCTGATCATCGAATTTCCTTGTGTATTTTGATTATCTCTTATGGTGAATTAGTTTATCCGTGGTGAAACTTGGATTATTTTAATGTTGGATGTTAGTTTATTTTATGGGTTTTTGCTTCGATACTTTACGAGTTTGTGGAAAGATTTGTTTCTCGGTTTTTAAAAAGTATCTAAGAAAATTTAGTTTTCCAGAAGATGAGTGATAATTTGATGGAAAAAGTTAGTGCCTTTGGGGAAAAATTGAAGATTGGAGGGACTGAGGTGGGGCAGAAGATAAGTGCTGGTGTGAGTTCAATGAGTTTCAAGATGAAGGAATTTTTCCAAGGTCCAAATCAGACGGAGAAGATTGTTGAGGAAGCCACTGCCGAAACCCTAGATGAGCCAGATTGGGCCACAAATCTTGAACTTTGTGATATGATTAACCATGATAGGATCAATAGTGTTGATTTGATTCGGGGCATAAAGAAACGCATTGTGTTGAAGAACCCCAGGGTTCAGTACTTGGCTCTTGTGTTGCTTGAAACTGTTGTGAAGAACTGTGAGAAAGCGTTCTCTGAAGTCGCTGCTGAAAGGGTGCTTGATGAGATGGTGAAGCTGATTGATGATCCTCATACTTTAGTCAACAATCGGAATAAAGCACTGACGCTGATTGAATCTTGGGGAGAGTCCTCGAATGAGCTCCGATACTTGCCTGTTTATGAAGAGACATACAAGGTATCTTCGTCTGTTGAATGTACCTGATATCATTTGTTCGTTGATTATTGCTTTCTTTTGGACTTTGTTATATGCAAACAACAAGCAATTAGAAGACCAATTGTCCCTGTGTCTTATCTTTTGTGAGCATAGGTTTTCTTTACTTGAGCAAAATTTTCCTGCAGTTAATATAGAATTATCATTTGTACATCCCCATTCCATTTTTTTTTTCTATAAATATTTATAGCTGGTGGACTGCCTGCCTGAATAATTTGATCGCTTCTAGTCTTGCACATTACAAAACAGACTCCTAGCAATTTATTAATATGATCAAAAAATTGCTTCGGCAGTAACAGTGAGACTTAGCACACAAATTAATGGAAAAGATTAAGTTAGCACACAAATTAATGGAAAAGATTAAGACTTGACTAAGTTGTTAATCAGAGTGAACAGAGTTTAGTTGTTGCTAACTTTTCTTGTGCATATGCTTAAGTTTTAATTAAGAATTGACTAAGTTGTTAATCAGAGTGAACAGTCTTTAGTTGTTGATAACTTTTATTGTGAATATACTCAAGTTTTAAAATATATAAATTTATGCGAAGGCATGTGAACTGGATAGCCAAGGGCTTAGTTTATTGTCACGGTATCACCACAGCATGCCCAGCTCTATGATATATTTTCTTGAACTTATTTCCTCACATTCTTGGCTCTTGCCTTATCTTAGAGTCTGAAATCAAGAGGGATAAGGTTCCCTGGCCGTGATAACGAAAGTTTAGCTCCTATATTCACTCCTCCCAGATCTGTCTCAGCTTCAGAATCAGATGCTACTCTTGCACAACAACTACATCAGGATATCCCAGTGCAAACCTTTTCAGCAGAACAAACAAAAGAATCATTTGATGTGGCAAGAAACAGCGTGGAGCTTCTTAGCACCGTTTTATCCTCTTCCCCTGAGCAAGATGCTCTCAAGGTACTCTTACAACTTAATATTAATGTCAAATGTAAAATTTTGGAACTTCTCTTACTCTTAAATATCATGTAAGAGCTCATTCAAAGTCTGACTTTTCTGCTACATTGTTCTGGCCTTTTTCTTTCCCCAAATCCATGTTTTTAGAAATTTGCTGATTATCTTGTTGTGTAGTTGCTTTGTGCAATAGTTACCTAATCTTGGTTGTTATACATCATTAAATAATTGGGGTATCTGTCATCTCGTTTTTCCTTTTATCCTACTATTTAGTTATTTTGCTTCTTCTGGAAAATGTTTTGTGGGGACTTTGAAGAGCATTGTTTTCTTTGCAATCAAACTTCACTGGCTACATTAATTCTTTTGATATTCATTTGCAGTAGTGGTTTATACTAATTATTTGTATCCATGGCCGAGATTTCTGTTCTGTTGATAATGACAGCCATCAAATCAACCATCGAGAGATTTGATTGCAAACATTAAACTTGATTTCTCATTTTTATTTGTTGCATAGTAGATGATTTCTAGTCTATGTCTTTTCAAGTAATAAAGGGACTTCCCATTAGCAAAATTATCAAATTTTATCCTACTATAACAAACTTCTATGTTCTTGACAATAAAAGATGAGATTTTACTGTTGAAATTAAAATTAACTAGATTTAACGGATGAAGCTTGGAATTTTTTCATTCATATTTTAGCCATAACTCCATTCATGGCAGCACTTTGGGGATTTATGCTCTCAGTTCTAGACATATTGTCTTTGGTTCTACTCCAGCTAATGGTAGTATTTTCTGATGTCGGAGGTTTCTACACTCTCTTCTATTTCTTGTTTTGACGTGTCTCAAGTCAAATTAGATTTCTAATAATGTTAAAACACTCTATTATTATATAAGTTGTAACTAAAAATCAGTTAAGACATTGTGGATTAAGTTTATGAAGTGCAAGTCTGAATGAAGTGGAGATTCAGTTTGTTATAAATTAATCAAAAGGGTCTTATTTTTGCTAAGTTTATGAAAGTATTTATTAATATAAAGAATTTATGTAACTTGATCAATGAATTATGGGAATGTTACAACACAGTATGTATAATTTATTTGAGCCACGTAACAAATTAAGCGTGCACTGGTTTATCATATAGGGGCCGGTGTTCTGTTGTTGAGTTTATTTTGATGTCATAAAACTTTCAAATGATATTTTTCTTCTTTGAAGCACAATATTTTTGTTTTACTTTTCTAATAACTTTTAGATTGTTTTTGCAGGATGAATTGACCATTACACTTGTACAACAGTGCCGAAAGTCGCAATATACTGTTCAAAGAATCATCGAGACAGCTGGAGATAACGAGGCTGTAATCTTTGAAGCACTGAATGTGAATGACGACATTCTGAAAGTCCTTTCTAAATTTGATGACATGAAGAAACCTTTGGTGGTTCAGAGGGAGCCAGAACCTGCTATGATACCTGTATCTGTTGAGCCCGATGATTCACCCCGGGTAGGAAAAGAAGCAGCTCTTATCAGAAAATCATCAGGCGCTTATAGTGCATCGCATGGAGAGAGCAATGATGACTTGATGGACGATCTTGATGAGATGATTTTTGGCAAGAAAGCTGGTGGTACATCGGATTCAGAATCAAAGAAGCAGCAGCCATCTAAAGATGATCTGATTAAATTCTAACTATCCTCTCAAGGCCTTGGACAATGTTGATGTGAAGCTAGATTGATATTGTAACTTCAATTCTTAAACTGTCACTCTCTTCTTTGTAAAAATTTGCGTTTTTTAATCACATTATTTGAGCAGATTTGTGTATACTATTTACAGTGGAACTTAAGGATGTTTGCCATGCAAGGATTTGTTAACAACATATTTTGCATACGAATGTGATCTGAGGTATGTTTGCTCATTGAGTAATCTATTTAGCCTAATCTTCCCCTCTATTTATGTTTCTTTTCGTAGATACTGTTAAGAAATATGTGCGGAAATGCAGGATACTTGAAAAAATATCACTCATTTCTCTTCTCTAATTATGTCTAGTCTTGTTCAATTAAGCATGCCAAACATGGTTTAAAAGTTCGAGCCCGCACAAGCCAAGTCGGGATGCGATTGGAGTTGGAAAATGAGGGTCTTGGGCCTACCGGTTTCATATAGGAAAGAAAAAAATGGTAAAAGAAAATATCCTGTTCATGCAATAAGGATGAGCCTTAGTTGTTACAGCAGCAAGTACGCATGTTCAAGATAACCAGGAAATTTAAATAAAAATTAAAATGGAAGTCAGTTAACATTGCAGTTATATCTACACTAACATTAATGTACCCAAAAGTTATCATTTCAATTTCATTGTCCACTTATTACATCATGGCTTTGTTAATTCTTCTTATGGCACTCGTGTCCTCAGCCACTGCCATAGACACTCCTTCAAGAAACCAAGCCACTACTACAGCCATGGAAGAAATGCAGAGAGCCAATTACTTCACATTTGTAATGCTCATAAAGATGGCCCCTTCTGACCTTATTAATGGCAACATCACATTCTTGATGCCTAATGACCGGATTCTTGCGAAAGCCGGGATGCCTGAGAACAGAGTGGTCGACTTCTTGCTCCGCCACTCGATCCCTTCACCTCTTCTTATGGAACATCTACTGCATTTCCCCACAGGTACCTTGATCCCAACATCTACGCCTGGCTTTGTCCTCAAAATTTCAAACGACGGCCGAAGCCGGTTTTTTCTCAACAACGTTAGAATTATTAGTCCTAATATTTGTACTCGAGGGTCTTCTATAAGATGTCATGGCATAGATGGAGTAGTACAGGCCACATCAATTATGCCCCAGCCTAACATAGTCCCACCTGCTTGTCCTAGTAATAGTACCCAAGGAGGTACTCCGGTCGCTGCAGCACAGCCAACAGCCCCATCGCCGCCATCACCAGAACCTTTGGCTCCGATACCAGTTCCGGTGATGGCCCCACCACCTGCTGATTCAAATAGTAGTCCCCCAACTTCCAATTCTCCTCGGATATGCAATGCAGGACTACTTGATTTTGGATTGACAATTTTTATGGTATTTTTGTTTATCTAGTAGTTCATAAGATGTTGTACATCACGCTGGCTGTTGCCCAAATTAAATTAACCAAGCAAAATCGAAAATTGTACATGTCCTTTCAAGTGATTATTATAAAGTATTAACACAATCAGAAAAATCGAAAAGATTGTTTGCCAAGTGTGATATATACCTAATAAACCTCAAAAGTGTGACATTTACATAGTATGTCTCTTTGAAAACGGAATTAACTTTAAAAAAATGTATATCCGTCTCTAAAATTACTAAACTTATTTCTATCCAGAGCGCTCGTGATATTATATATATATACAGTCCGATCACGAGCATTCATAAAATATATAAACAAAAGACAAAATAAATTTGACCAATTTGCTTCTCTTGATTTGGTGAGTAAACAAAGTTAATTTAATTTGTTGAATAGACAGATAAATATAAAACATCATTGGCCAGAATTAAAACCAAAATAAATATCGTATGGGACAACATCGTAATATAAAAATAACTAAATTTTATATTAAGGTGATAAAAAAACACAATGGCGTGTATTTTTAATAAACTGTTTTATATAATATTAGAATTCAGTAATAGTATACTTCACGGTTCACACCTCGATAGGATTTTTCGTTTGAAGTAGTCAAATATGTCCTAAAGAACATTGTTCACAAGAAAACATCATTCTACTAATAATATGATAAGTGTACGTTCTTCGATGTACATTATTTTTTACATCATTTTCAAAAAATTGTGGATGGAAAATGTGTGTTTTTTTTAAACTATTTAATGATGTGCTATCACGTGACACGATGTAAACAATGATATAAAAGATGATGTTCATGTAGCATGATTGCATTTCATTTATACCTAATTCTTGGGAGACGTGACAATGAGTGGTATCCACCTAATTCTTGGGGAGACGTGACGATGTAGTTTTCATGTAAACTCGTATCTCATCCATGAGGTTAGATTCTAGGTAGCACACTAATAAATTGACCATTATAGTAAAATTGATCACTATCTCGATTTGTAATAGAAGCATTTTGCTGTGTTTTGTCGACTATATATAATAAGTTTGCAAGTATGACGTGAACATTCTACGAGAACTTTATTATTAAGCTATAACTATACCAAAAAAATTAACCTAGTATGTTGGATTTAATCTGGGTAAGATTGTTTATTATGTATTCATATAGGTTCCACCATATGACCACTAGGAGGTTTGGTTACATGATTTATTAAATAAGTCAACTTGACTAAAACCCTATTTGTCGACCGACAATATTGTTTTCAAGTTTAAATAAGTGAAGAAATAAAAATTCTATAAAATCGCATAAGCAATTACATCATCTTCACTTGTCAACTTTATGTGTTACCCCGATCGGATTTCGAATAACTAAATCAAGGCTAAAATGATAATTTTGCCCTTTTCTAATATTTTCTCCCTTGGGCTCGTTTTTCTTTAATAAATTCTTCAAGATGCAATCACGAAATAATGATGTGACGTCCTAAAATACTAAGCTCAATTTAAACTACTCTAAAAATGCGGACACGTTAACCCATCGAACAAGGTGACGAATTTTGAATGCAAATATGTGTTCATTACATGTAAGCTCTCAATTTAATGAGATAATTGATCGTATAGTTAGATCTCACTCGTGTGCACATAAAAGAACATTGAGTTCATAAATAGTAACCACTACTTCGTAGCAAATTTAGATGATCTATAATACAATTAAGTGTATATTTAATTTATGCGCGTGGTCATGCTATAGAAATTAAATATTATTAAACAACCCTGCTTTTACGATCGCTGATTATTAACATTGATCGATCAACGTTCCGATCGGACTGAACTTCAATGTTGGGTCCGCCCCTGGTATCCACTACTTCGTAGCGAATTTAGATGATCTATAATACAGTTAAGTGATATTAATTTATCCACGTGATCATGGTATAGAAATTAATTTATACTTACGGTCATGTTCAATAAGTTCCAAGATACACTAATGTACTAATGCCAATACTCAACGTGAAAATTTTGTTAGGATTGAAATAAAACCTTTATCCCAATTGATAGAGTCTCTAACCCTATGACCTTATTAGAACAAAGCACCAACCATAATGTGTTTCTCCACGCAAATAGCAGAATAGAATATTGCTGTCAATATTTAATGTTTATGTAGAATTGTGATGTTCAGTTTAAACAAACAAAGGTAACAGAGTGAATAATGTTGCGTGTAAAGTGAAGAGACAACGACTCAAATGGTAACAAAAATGAAATTAATCCAATATTATTTGTTATATTGTACACTATTACTGAACTTTAATATACTTGATGTTTAACATTATTAGGTTTTTAGCGTTGGCAATTCTATAAACAAAATGATTGCTTTGTAACGTGTTGTAAAAGTCAAGAACCTATGGTGCAATTTGTATAAATTGGATTATGAAGTCTATGGTTCGAGCATGAAAAGAGGAGAAATACGACGCTGCATTATCGCTGGCTTATCGCCTAAAAGCTGCTCGAGTAACAAAAACAGAATGCAGCTCGAGCGACGGGTCGATCCGAAAAACCCTAGTTTGTGTTTTTAAACAGATTTTTTCGGGCCATTCAACCCTATTAACCTTTCATGTAAATACTCAAACCTATACACGAAATTGGGTGGTTTTTCATTGTGTTTATTCTCTATAACATATTCAATAGCCTTTTTCTTACATTGAATTCGTGATTTCACTCTTGATTCTATGCAACCATATGTTGGGGAAAACATCAAATTGAAGAATCCAAAACACTTACTTCCTTAACACTTTGAGGAAGGTACTTTCTCAACTGGATTTCAGAAATTTCTAGAGGTTGAGATATGTCGGACTACAAGCGCAGGAAGAAGAACGGGAATAGGTGATTCCTAGGTTTCCACTGGGAAGAGACGTGTGCAGAAGATTGTGAGTGGAGTTGACAGCGGATCTGGGAGGCTACATGAGGTAAATCAGGAAATCTAATAGGTTGGCTAGATAGTATCTACGGTAGCAGATCGTGAGTGAGTCTGAAGGAACAGCAGATTTTGGAGTTGCAGGGTTTACAACAGCTAGTGGAACTAGTTTGGAATTGAACTGTAACCCACATTATCTATAGTGGAGGTAATTGGCTTGATCCGGATTTTTTACCCAATTCGAGTTTCTCCGTCATCATATTATTGATTTTATTGCGTTATTGATTACCGCGGTATTCAAACTTAGGAAAATGAATTGTATTTGTAACCATCTAAAAACTATTAAAAAGTGATTTGTTGCTTTTAATATATTAATTTCGCACGTAGAGTCAAATTAAAAATGGATAATTAATAACTATTCGGTTACTACGCGTTTTTCAAACATAAACCAATTTTTTGGTTTATGAGATCTGTGAGCATTAGAGAGATGATTTTTTATTTCTCGGATTATGGGTTGAATAATGCAATCTAACACCAGTTTATGTAACATTATGTGATATGTTCAATTAAATATGAAATTATGTGATTAATTTAATTGTAAAATTAATTTAATAACATTTAGTGTGTCTAAATTGTAACAATATTAGTGCTAAATAGAATTATTTAGATGAGTTTGAGATTTCAAATCATAAACATATTTATAATAATTATTGTGTCACTGACCTCCCAGGTCTGCAAAGGTCCCGCACCTACACCATTTTATATTAAGGTATTATATTGATAGATATATAGTAATATTTATTTTCAAATGCTAAATGACCATAGAATAAAAATACAATGTCGTGTATTTAATAATAATTCAATAATAGTATACTTCACATTCACACCCCGAAATGATACACTTTTCATGATTCATTTGAAGTAGTCGAGTCAAGTATGTCTTAGGGGACATTGTTTACAAAAAGACTTCATTCGACTAATAAATTGATCGCTGGAGTGAAATCGATTACTGTCTCGACTACTAATAGTCGAGCTCGCTAAGTATTTTCTAGAGTTTTGTCAACAATGGGTAATAAGCTCGCAAGTCTGGTATGAACATTCTACAAGAACTTTAGGAATAAACTACGAAAGTGTGCGCCCGTGATGTCAATATTATTATATAAAATTATGTAACCTAATCTGTTGGATATAATATTTGTTCGATTTCACATTATGTATTCATATAGGTTCCACCATATAATCACTTGAAGATTTGGTGACATATTCATTTATTTTAGTTATTTACAATAGATGTCAATTCATTGACTTGTTAAATTAAATAGGCAGAGTCCATCATATTTTTCGATGATTTTTTTTTTTTCAATTTTAAATAAATGAAAAAGCAATTATAAAAAATTGAAAATCGGTCAATCGGTATATGTTGTAGCTCACAAAACCATGAAACGAAAAAAAAAATTACTAAGCTCAATTTAAGCTGTTTTAAAAATTAAAAAAAAATATATATATATATATATATATATATTTGTGTGTGTGTGAAAAA
>CAIGRN010111232.1:0-15859 GCA_903798345.1 Fraxinus anomala | reverse complement strand
TTTAGATAGAAATGAATTTAATCGTGTTAATATATGTGATTCCCCTTATGATATTTGGCATGCATTAGAAATTATTCATTTTGGAACTAGTAAAGTGAAAGAAACTAAGATAAATCTCTTAATTAAAGATTTTGAAAAATGTCTTTATGAAAGAAAATGAACTGATTGTTGACATGATCACTCGTTTTATCGATATTGTTAATAGCATCAAAGATTTTGATCGAAAACTCACTAATGGTAAACTTGTGAGTAAAGTGCTTAGGTCACTCGGAAGAATGGAGTCCATTGAGAATTTGATAGAAAACATCAAAGATATCAATACGTATCTATTAGAAGGGCTCTATGGAACATTGATGACATATGAGGTATACCCGGCTACCATCTGATTTCTTGCAACCTAATTATATCTTAAGAGTCACCTTCAAACCACAGGTATACCTAGCCACCCTCTGATTTTTGAATGCTGACAGATTATTCCGCTTTACCAACCGCATAAATTCGTTGGTATAGTCTAATAATGTACAACTACCCTCCGTGCATCCCAAGTACATAAGATACAGAAATTGTTTGTAATCTGCAAGTAGAAATCGACCCATCATACATTGTTTCATCTTTCTCCGAGTTTGAATCCGACTCTTTCCCGCTTTCCTCCGAGTATTCTGCAATTGATCCCACCATACTGCTGTTGTCGATTTCAAACGGAACGCCACCATCTTAACTATCTTGTCCTCCGACACGTCCATAATTTTGAAAAATCGTTCAACCTCCATCAACCAATCCAAAAAGTCCTCGATTTTCAAGTTACCAAGGAACGGGGAAATATCTGCTTTAATCCGATAATCATCGAAGGTATTTCAATTTTGATGATTACACGGTAGCGCTTCAGACTCCTCCCCTGACTTCAATTTGCTTTCTTCTACTGCACGTCTCATATTATTTTCTTCCCGAACCATAGGTTCAGCGATCTGTTTATTGTTGTTTACCTGTTGTTCATTCTGCCCATTGTTTCCAACGCCCCGCAAAAGCAGTTGACGTATCTCTTTGATCTGAGTAGTAAAATTGTCAAGCCGTCGGTTTGTTGCTTCCAAATCTACCCTCGTAATTGGTACGTTATCCATGCTTATGAATCAAATATATAGATAAGGGAAAGCCGACTCTGATACCACTTGACGCAGTGCGAAACAAGGAATTCTAGCGAAAACCTTAAGAACACAAATTTTGGAATCTACCAAATTACAAGAAATTAAACTCACAAATTTTATTAACGAAAAATAAAAATAAAAATGGGACAACCCTTTTATTTATAAGGGTTTACATAAAAACCTAATTTAATAGGACTAAAATTAATGAAAATTTAGTTTAAATAAACTAAAATTATAAAAGAATTCGGAATAAACTAGACGACAGAAATACCGCTAAACTTTAAAAATCAGTTTTCGAGTCCTAAATGAACTCGGATGGCAAAATCTATCGTACATCATGGCATATCGATGAGTATTACTCGTATCATCATCCTATTTCCGAAATCCTATTATAAGCTCAAATTGAAATTTGGATGTTCTCTTTGCAATATTATTTTTTTTCATCTTGATCCAATTCTTCAACAATATGTTCTACATCAGAAGTGGGATAGGAAACCCCCTCTCGAAGGATGCGGAGGACAAAGTTTTAGGCCAAAATTTCATTAAAAATAATTCAAAATTTTTTTTCTTATGAAATTCAGCACCAATAAATAGGGCTGTGCAAAAATCAATCTAAACCAACTAACACAATTCAACCCAATCCAAATCGATCGATTTTTAAGTTGGGTTGGTTGGATTGGATTTCGAGTGATTGGAAAATCAAATTTGAAGTTGGGTTGGGTTGGATTTCGAGTTATGAATTAAAACTCAATTTAACCCAATCCAACCCGATGAATTAAAAAAATTAATACTTAAAATTGAAAAACCTAAATAGGCACAATAGTTGAGACGAGCAAGATTTAAAATGATGAAGATTCAAGCTTATTTATAAATTAAATTCAGAAAGAATTCTATATATAGATTAAGAATAACGAAGATTTTTAAGTGATTTCAAATTTTAAAAATTATTCAAATTCAACAAAAAAAATAATTAGATCCAACTTGAATTGGGCTAGAACCCGAACTAACCAACCCAAATTTGATCGAATTGGATTGGGTTGGGTTATATTGGATTTAAACTAATAATTGAATTAAATTGATTTAATTTGATTTTATATAAAACCAACCATTTTAACTCGATTCAATCCAATCTAACCCAACCAGATAACATAATGTCAAAGAACTGGCAATAAGAAAGGTAAAAGAATTCTTATAAGTTTAGGATATTCAGAAGAATAGATTGTTAATCGTCTAGAATTCAGGACTATTTATATACCCACAAAAAAACTCAGGACGACCTCTGTAATAATTCAGACGCGGATTCCAGATTCTGCTCAAGACGCGACTCCATTTTTCTTCCTCAAGCAAGAAAAATTCCTTCGATCTCGAAATTCACAAGGAAAAATGCAACACCAAACTGATTCAACCTCTCCCTATTACCAATACTATCAAACCCACCTTCAGAATTCCTCCGATCCTCAATTCAATCCTCTCCCGGCGCCGTACGCCTCCGCTCCGCCGGTTTCCCCTTCCGATTATGCCAATTATTCCTCGACTTATCCCTCCTTTCCTCATAATCCTGATCAAGTCCCTAATAACCCTCAATCCTCCGTTCCCCTTTCCCTGGATTCTTATTATCAACACCAGAATCCCATAGATCAGAACCATACCGCTAATAATTACGATTATTCCATTCATAACCCAGTTTCCGATTTCACCTTTAACCCATATTCGGGGGCTCCAGACCTGCCTTCATATAGCTCTTCTTCTGCGCTATCGTATGTAAATTCATTTGAAAATCACAAGAGTTATGGAGGGCATGGAGAGCAAGGGTTGTATGATGGTGGGGCTTATAAGTATAATGGCAATAAGGTGGAACCTTATGGTGGGAAAGGTGGCCGAGTTTCTGAATCGGGAAGTGGCGGTTCTGGTGGGGTGATGTTTGATGATTACGGTAGACCTATTAATATTTCAGGTGGAAAAGAGCAGAGTGGATTCGGGAATTCCTCTCCTAAGATTGTGAAAGCGGTTGCCAAGGCCGATGACTCTCAGGACGTCAGCAGTAGCATCCAAAAGTTTGCCGTCAAGCTGTTGTCTGAAAGTTTTGGTCAGAATGATATGGATGTACTTTGTCAGGTTTGTGAGATTGAATTCTTTTTAAAACAGTAGGATTGTTGCTATCTATTCTTTTCCATTTTGTATATTTATTGTTCTTGTCAATTATGGAATTTCAAGTTTATTGATTGAAGCATATGATATGCCACTTTATGGACATAGTTGGACATTGGTGCTAGACATTATATGTTTCTGTAACTATTGAGCATTAATTTTAGGGTCTGCTTGATGTAGATTTTTTGAGAAAAGATTTTGTGAAAAGTGATTTTATTATTATATATATATATATTGAGGAATGTGGTTAAATAGTATGATAAAGTTATGGATCCACGTGGAAAAGTATTTATTTGGGAGAATTTGTGGTTAAAAATAAGTTTGAGGAAAACTAAATATTAAAGAATCTATACTAAACAAGGGTTTAATTTAATGGAAAAATGTGGACTAAATATTGTGACTGTGCACTTTAATGGTTGTATTCTTGGAATTGCACTATACACGAAATTTTACCAGAGACTTATATATGGTGCAAGAGATTGTACTTGTTTTGTTACTTATTTATCATTTGTGCTGCTTCTTTTGAAATTAGTATTAAGTGGTTTCACTCAATTTTCATTGTTTTCTGGATTCAATTTAGATTGGTTTGGATGGGATACGGATTCTTGATCCAGCAACTAGCCGGATATTAAAAATATGTCCACTCGAGACTGTGACTAGATGGGAAGTAAGTATCTGAACTGTGTTGACAAGATATGATGTTTAGGTCAATTCTTTTAGTTTTAACAAAAGAATTGCATTTGGGCTTATTTTTTTGTTCAGGTGTTGGATTCATATATCTTTGCATTTTGGGGCAAAACAAGTGTTGATCCTGAACCAAAGAGAATAAGACTGAAATCAAATAACTATACCACAAACAAGATCTTGGACACAGTGACAGCTGCAAGCATTCAGGTTTGGGATTTCTATATTCACGTGCTATTGCATGTCATTTTTATACTACTATTTGGTTGGTGGACGACATGGGATTGTGATATTAGAGTAAAACCATTTTTTGCAACCTAACGATTACGTGATTAACATCAATTTTTCCATTCGAACAAATTTGTGTCCCCGAATTTTGACTTCGATTTCTATGATGAGGAGCTGCTAAAGCCTATTCGTCTTGCAAAGGATCTTACTATAGTACTTCCTCCACTTCGTGCAATACAAGGATAATTATGCTCATCTTTTTAAAAGGGGATGAAGGCTGCCGTGTTTTATTGAAAAACTTAGGGCACGTTTGAGCCCCATTTTTTTATGTAGAATGCGTTTTGATATCGTAAGTTGATGGAGAATATGTGGGTAAAAATGAAGAAAAAGTTTTTGGTTGAGTGTATTATTTTATTGAAGAATGTGTGGTTGAAAAAGAAGAGAAAGAAAAATATATTTTAAAAAAATGGGGATCAAACAACGTCTTAATCTTAATCTCTTTTCTGACATTAAGTAGACTTTCTTCTAGATGTTGTAGATATACACTACAAGAAAGTCACGTGTTTTATATTTGAATATTTTGATGGTCAATTTGTGAAACCTTGCATTTGATAATATTGTTATTGTTAATTCTTTCTTACTTTATCACTGTACATCATCTTAAGGCTGTAATGCATAGGGCTTTCTGTTTCCATATCCTTTAGGTAGGTACTATTATTCGATTCCACGAGATAAGGTATTATTACGTGTCCAAATATAATGGATAAGCACAATTTTTTGGCATAGAAATATGATAGCATGTAGGTGTATCATAAATTTTTTACATGAGATATTTTTATCATACATTGATATGGTTGTGACTGCATATGTTTGCTGATGTATGTAAACAGTTCAAGGAGATGGGTGAAAGCAGTAAACCTTCAGATCTAATCAAGGGACCTGAGCAATCAGTAGAGAGGAAGAAAGGGCTCATTGATTGGGTGAACTTGATAAAGCCTGATAATGTGGAGAAAGATCACTGGGTTAGACTGGATTTTGTATTGATTAAGTTATTATATTGTTGTAGATTCTCTGTAGGTTATAGTTTGAGATTTATGTGTGTATGTCTTTTCCTCTCTATTAGGTTCCTGATGAAGCAGTAACCAAGTGCACAGCTTGTCGAAGTGATTTTAATGCTTTTAATCGAAAGGTTAAAATCTGCTTTTCTGTTTACCGTTTTATAAAGCTGTAGGTATTGCGGCTGAAGCTTAATTCTTCTTCTTTCATTTGTTTTCTTGTCAACAGCACCACTGTCGAAACTGTGGGGATATTTTCTGTGACAAGTGTACACAAGGAAGAATTGCTCTCACTGCAGATGACAATACTCAACCAGTTCGAGTTTGTGACAGCTGCATGGTATGTGCATTCAGTTTGTGCATTTCTATTAAATGTACAAAAGTTTCTTGCACATTATTTGGGCAGAGACTTCATAAGTGTTACTCCCTCCTCCATCCAACAACGGATGTCAGTTTATACTTTATAAACTGGATAAGTTAATTAGACAAAACCAACATCACACTTTCTGAGCATTCGTCCTACGTTTCCCTTTTATTTCTTATCTCTAAATTGAGAAGCAAAATGGAATATCAACAATATGAGTTGGCTCCAATTCATGCATAATTGTAATGTATAAGACTTTAATGGCCACAAAATATATTCTTAATTTTTAGTCAAGGCTCAGGTTTTTGAAGAACGGCTCATCAGGTAATTAAATAAATAACTTTTGATGTAAGATATATTTCTAGACACATAACAAATAGTGAGATAAACATTCTTTCAGGAAGGAAATACTTTTTACTGTATCGAGAGCAATTTATGACAAGATATCAAATTCAAATTTTACTATCCATCCTATGTTATCTTGCCAAGAATTTCAATTCATTATGTTCCTTCCTCCAAGAGAAAGGAGGACCCAAGAAACTGACCAACCAGAGCTTGTAGCTCCTCTATGGCCCAATAGATTGAATTAGACCTTCTACCCTGCCAAGTTGCGAAACGCTCATTGGGCTTGGGTTAATGTGTATAAAACAAAGCATTTTAAAGATGCTAATGGTTTATTAGTGAGATTGCTACGAGAATGTTATGGTGTTGTTTCTTGAACCAAGTTAATTTTTTCTAAAGGAATTTTTACTTTTCTGTTTCTTTTTTCTTTTAGTTCTTTATTCTCTCTCTTCATTGGGTATGAGGAAAGAGGTTGGTTATATTAGTCTGCATCTACCTGTATGTGAAACTGTGATGCTGAGGGCTTGTTATGTGTAACTGTTGATTTTGTTTTTGGCAGGCTGAAGTTACTCAAAGGCTGAGCAATGCAAAGGAAGCAGCTGCCAGAGTTGTAGGATTGCATAGCCATGAGGATCTTGCAAGAAAACTTCAGGTAACCGCTGAATGCACAAATTTGATGTCTCATGTTGTAAAAACCATAGCCTGCAATATTTCTGTGCCTGTGCTCCTTTTAACAGTCAATTTCGTAATATTGCTGGCATGAAACTGAGTTTATCTTATCCTTAATGGTGTTTATGTTCTCTCCTAGATTTATTTTTGGATATACATTCTTTTGTGTCATAGTTGGATGGTAGGCGAAGCAATTTTTTCAAAAGAACGAGTGTCCTTGCCGAAGTAGACAGATTTAGATTCCATTTAGTTTCAACAATTCTGTGCTTGTGATATGCATTATATTCTTAACAAAGAGAACATATGATAACTTGAGCTTGCTTTTTAACTTTCATCTGAATCAATTATCTGTTAACTCCTTTTTCTCTTTTATAACTTTTGGGTTCGGAAAACGTGAGAGTACAAGTACCTAATCCTTATTATTCGCTGCCAGGGCAAAAGAAAATACTTGTGTCATTATGGATGGTGCTGTTTTTTTCTTTCTTCTCTTTCAATAGTTATGTACTTTCCATAGTCTTGTACATCAGCAGAACAGTTGCAAGTCAAAATTGATTGAAAAATTAAATTTGCGTGAACATTTTTTCTCCTCCCTGTGCTGGCAACATTTATAAACCTGTTTATTTATATAATTTTTCTTTTTCTCAATTTGAGTTACTGTGCAATTTTCACACATGCAAGACTGGGTATGATGTTAGTTTTCCAACATCACACATCTCCTAGATTTCCCTAAAAACTGTGTTTTGTCTGAGATCGAGGTTTTGTGGTTAGGTCTTTATATGTGTTTTGAACAGCAATTGAATCAGATTCTATTTGTTCTTCTATCTTTATATGTGTTGAAGAATTTGACTGAATTCATGTTTGGCTGATGGTGAAAGGCCTGGCATGTTTTGTACTGTAGTGCAATATCATGATAGGATGGAAATGTTTATATTTGAAGATGAGTTTAAAGATGGAAATGTTTATATTTGAAGATGAGTTTAAGTAGAATATAGAAAAAGCACTACTAAAAAATTGATATGATGTATCTCGAGCCTTACCCGCTATAGACTTTGATATAATCTATAACCAACAAATGAAATTATGAAGATATGAAAGTTGGAAGTAAGCATCATTTAGTAGCAAATGAAAGCCATTGCATACAGCAGGAACAACTATTGCCCTTTTTCTATCTTTTGAGTTCTGAAGTTAGGCTAGTGACTTCAAAGTAGTGAGGCTTTTCACCCTGTTGAAAAAGCATAGGACATCATCATGATGGGTTGGTTTGTTAATTGAACTGTAATTATCTTAAGAATAAAGCTATTTATCTGATCATCAGTTTGTGTGGCTGATGATTTGTAATGAAATGATAAGGTCAGTTAAATTTGTGGATATGAGACCCGCTTTATTGGTCTTATCATTTAATGCCACCTCATATAGTAATGTGTATAGCATTACTTCTCGGGAGCTTTGTGTAAGAATCTTAAATAATAGCCGTACAACCAAAATTGTTTCAGGAATATGACCTTCTTGCCAATCTCTGATGAGCTATAGGAACTTATCTGCCAACTATTTATAATTTACTAAACTCAATCACCAAAACTTATTTTGATATTACCAATTGCCACATTCTTTTCATTGAGAAAATTATAGCCCATGTACCAAGTTATGAGCATTTTAATTTCTTAGTTTCCTATTATTCTGGCAACTTAAACAAACCAATTTCTTACTTTTATCAACTTTTTTGAGTTATTTAAATTTCGGGAGGGGTGAACAGCTGGAGAAATGGTGACCAAGATTTCACTGGATTTGAAGTCTTTATAAGTATTACGCGCATCTCTTTGTTAAGACTCAAATGTAACTTTGGCTGTAAGAGTCAAAGAAGACAATAGTGAATATGTTCTGTTAACCTCCGTGGTGGTGTTGGATGGATTTTATTGGGTTGGGATCTTGGTTTCCATGATGAACAAGAAGTATTTAGCTAAGATGTGTCCTTGCTGATTTTGTAGTCTTTTCATTTAGTTTTGATTCCTTTGTTAAAGCTAAAGAGTCAGGTTGTATTTTTGTCATTTGCGGAGTTACATCAGTCCTTCAGTATTTAAGTTCAGATTAATAACAAACTGAGTTTATTTGCACATCGTGATCATCTATGATTAGTCTTAGAACATAATCAGTGCTAGTTTCCTACTAAGATATGTATTCCCTGTCCTAGTAAGTGTGCATTTTAATACTGTACTAAGCTCGCTCCTTTATGACGTAATTACACAAGCCAGCCTCAGTTACCTGGATACTTTTCACAACCCCCGAACAATGCCCTGATAGATCATATTATGGCTTCAATTTCCTTTCATGCCAAGCCATAATCTGTTTCAGACTCTTCCTTTACCTTTGGCATTAATTGTAGCCTCCGTTTGGCAAAATTTATAAATCGTTTACAAATGGTCAAACTTCATTTTTAACCACATATTGCAATAGACACATAATTAATATCCGCTTATCCACACTCATTTCTATCTATTTATAAATCAAACCATTTATAAGTTCTTCCCAAATGGAGACTTAGATAAAAGCTACCTCAAATTCAATCTAGTTGACTGTATATCAGACCCATAAGAAACGTGATATGGGTGTCAAAAACTGAATATATAAAATAAGTGCTCCCTTGTCTCAATTGAATTTAAAGCTCTGGGTTGTGTACTATAGTAATATGGGATCACAATATGTACATGCTTCTTTCTGTTTTCAAGAATAGAGTGGTGGGCAGTTATATTTTCGTCATGTATTTTATTTATTTTATTTTATTTTTATTTTTTTGCCTGTCTGATTTTGCACATGATTGATGTATTTGGTTACAGGAGGAGATGGACAAAAATCGCAAGAGACCAACAGGTAATAGACATTCTGATACAGTTATTGCTTAAGCATGCTGCATCATTGAATTTTGTTGTGATGATGTTCAAGAAACTAACGCAAGAGATTTGGTTGACAATGCATTAATCTTTTTCCATCATTCTATGCAACTTCTATAGGTGCCAAGGGTGAAGCATCTGGTACGAGGATGAGAGAAGTTGCCTGTCCAACATGCACAGTTCATCTACAGGTCTCTTTCTTCTCTTCTGCTTTCAACTGCCTTTTATTTTGCTTTCTTTGCACTCGAGGCCTTGTAGAAAGTAATTTTTATCTGATGTCTTGGTGGTTGTAGGTCCAAGTTCCAGCCTCTGGTTCTGAAACCATAGAGTGCAGTGTTTGCCAGCATCCATTCCTTGTGAATGCTCATTGATCTGCACCACCACCAGTTGCTTCCTTTTACTTGGATGTTTTCTAGACCATAATAATAGATTGTTTGTGTTATAAAGCATTTTCGTATCTGTAAGTAAAGGTTCCTACTTGTAATGCAGATCTTTTTACATGTGTGGAATGTACGTACGTGTGAGTATACTCCTCTAGGCATCATCCTTATCGACTGCACGCTTAAAATTACCTGCCGAGACTAAGAATCATTTTGAAAATCGACACCCAGGCCAGATATATTATTTATTGGCAATTGGCAAAGATTCTGCAAGTTATTTATATACAAGAACTGTTTTTAACCAATAGCTGGAATCTTTCTGGCTTATATTAACAGTCTCAAATGCAGACAGGCAGGAACTGGGAGAGGTGAAATTTTCCAGTTGTGTATTAGATGGATTTTGTGAATAAGCAACTTATGGTTTAAATTAACTGATAGTCGCTATACTTGTAGTGTTTGAGATCAAATGAACTTACCTATCAAAGTGGTGACGGAAAACGAGAATGGTCTCCAAACTTTATAATATGTGCGAAAAGAATAATGTTATTTGTATATAAGTAGTTGCATAATGGTTTATATTAAATATGTCAAAAATAGTGTAGAATATATTTTTTTTATTAAAGAAATTCTGAGTCAATCGTATTTTATTACATAATATATATGTAAATTATTATGTAAACTTATTGTGTACATGTATCACCATTGGTGCAAAAAATGTCCGCAAACATTAAATCAAATTTTGTTACTACCCAAACTTTAAGCAGTGAACCTCGTTAGTCAAAAACTCCAATCCAAAATTACCAATATATGACCTACGTGGATAACGAGAAGAAGATGTGGCATCACATCATTACTTTGACATTGATAAAATCACACCAAATTTTAAAGTGCCGTCACGCTTCAAGAGCAATATTATTTCCCTTCAGAAAAATGGTTTTATTTTATTTGGGTATATTATATGGCAATGTAATATATGATCGGATGCCACGTCATCAATCTGTTGTCCACCAATTACGCTCATTAGTAATTTTAGACTGAATTTCTTTTTTGGAACTAAAGAAATTCAATTTAAAGTTTGAAAAAAAATAAAAAATCACATTTTAGACATTCTCAAGAGATTTTTTTATTTATAAAAGGTATCTCATGTATAAAAGAAATTATCTTTATATATTGAGAGTACAATTTTTTTATAATTTTCAATAATATTCTCTATTTGGGCTCTTCATTTTTTTTTAAAGAAAATTTATTGATTTCTTCTTATATTTCATTCAATACATTTTTCCATATGTCAATGAGAGCGTTTTCAATAAAATCTATTTTTAAAGAGCATATTTTACAATTTAGAGAGTATTTATAAATTTAGAAACTAAAAATTTAACTACAACAAACTCTTTATATTTAACACTTAATTTTACTATTCTCAAAAAATATTTATTATTTCTCCATATCAATTATTTTAACTAGCTTCCGTCAAGATTATTATATTATTTTCTTGAGAGATGCTTCACGTACAGGAAATATTTCACAGGAAAACTCACAGGACACACACGTGTGGGTCCAGCACAATTTTTTATTTTTTTAATACATGATGGGGCCCACCATGTGTGTATTTTTGGTAAGCCCCTGTGAAATCTTTCCTGTACTTGAGGATTAATTGTATTTTCCTTCCTTGAAAATTGAAATATTTTAAATACATTTAATTATAGAGAGTTGGGGAGCCAAATCCACTCATTATTTTAAATTATTAATTTAAAGAGTCATTTGGGGCATAATTTTAAAGGTCGATTCATTAAAATAGAGATCATCTTATGTTTAAAAAGCTCTTGGACATGCTTTGACAATTAATTCAAATATAATTTGAATAATTTAATAAATGGAGTAATAAAACTTGTAACTTATTAATGATTGTTTTAAAGCAAAGTTGTCAAATCCGACCCGGACACTGACTCGGAGAATGCAGTGGATCAACGGGTTAGTGGTTCAATTGGTGACCCGGTGGTTAAATCGGTGGATCAATTCCCGTCAAACATATGATTAACTATTTTCATTGTGTAGTAGAATTATAACATTTTTACTACCAACTAGATTAACCATATGTAATTTTGGAGAGATCAATCTGAATAACAAAATTCAACAAAAGATGAATCATATAGAACAAATTTCCAACTTCATGATCAAAAATGAATCATATGCAACAAATTTCCACCTTGGTAGCTCCAACTTTCAAAACCCCATCATTAACTAAGTCTAGGCAATAATAATTATTCGCTGGTTTAGTCAATGAATACATTTTTAATCGTTACTTAACTATTATATCAAGTAACTTATAAAGGATCTTGGTATATATATTGGAGCAATCTATTTTTGCATTTCTTTATTACATAGAAAGCAGTGTTAAAAATGCTCAGTAGGCCAAATTTTCAAGCGAGGAAAGTCTCTCAACATCTTTGTTTATACATTAAGGTACTTACCACTCTCTTTGGATTTTTACTTTACCTTAAAGTATGATAACCAGACTGCTCTACACATTCACTTGTGTGTCTCATCCATAAGTACCAAAGTAAAATTTGCTCTAATCCACTGATTGGTAGAAATAGCTGCAGTATTTAGAAGAGTGTTACCTGGCAATGCTTCTTATCATTTCATCACATCACAAGTGTTCCTTTAGACACATTTAGAACCCCATCCAGTGCTTTGAACATATAACCAAAAACCTAACATTCCTGGTGGACTAAATAGTTTCCATAAAGCATTGTATAAATTAGATTAGCTTAAGTTTTGGTTCTTTATTGTATTGTTATTTCAATAGCAATATCAGGCAAATTGTCAGTAATTAGATGTAGTAATGCTACTTGCAACAACAGGCAAATTGCTAGGTCATTCCAACTCTAACTGTTGTAACTTTATTACTTGAAGCTGTAATAAAGTCAGACTTACACGTTCTTCTTCCATCTAATACGACTTGAAATTAAAGTTTTGGATTATTGGGGAACTGTAGGAGACATATAGCAGGAGATGAACTCAAGGGGTTTCAATTTTTCACAGCATAAAGTGAGAGAGGGTGAAATTTTGGGCTTTGTATACAAGATCTTGGGCCNATACGACTTGAAATTAAAGTTTTGGATTATTGGGGAACTGTAGGAGACATTTAGCAGGAGATGAACACAAGGGTTTTCAATTTTTCACAGCATAAAGTGAGAGAGGGTGAAATTTTGGGCTTTGTATACGAGATCTTTGGCTCAGCCGGTTCACTTACAATTGGGCCAACGGTTTTTCACAAAATCGGATTGTTCAGCTGGTTAATAATGGGTTAATTGCACCTCGCTATAAATGAGTCACCCGGATCGGATCTAGTCTCAATGCTCCGGTTTCTGGTCTGAACCAGCCGATCCGATTTGGGTCTTTTAACACTGTTTTAAAGTAAGAATAGAGAATTCGAATAGTCAAATACACTCTCTAATTCATAAAGATAGTAAAGAAAGACTCTTCCAACTTATTTTAAGCATTGAATATATACATACATATATATATTAGTCGTTGACATGTGCGGTGCACGAATTTTGTATTTGTTGTGTTTTTGTTACTGTAAAAATTGTAGATATTAAAAAAAGTAGTTTAAGATTGAAGTCTTTGGAGCATATTATTGCTTCGCTGATGCTCCATCTATCAAGTGATTATTTTAAAAGCTGAAAAATATCAAACAACATTGAAATAAAAGAGAAACGACGATCTCAATAAAATCCAATTCCCCAACATATGTACGTAAAAAAATAAATAAAAAAGTACTAAAGATGAAAAATTATACAGTTAAATATTAGAAAATTAAATAAAAGAACACATAATATGGAATAAGCGAAAACAATTTATGAGAAATAAGCTTTAGCACATTAAGAAAAATAATTAACACACCTATTAGTATTCTCCATCACATTTTGTGTCTCAGGCAGTTTAGTTTTTGCCACAATAGCCAACTATGTATGCATTTTATCAAATGAATTTTCAACCCATATAAGTTGACGGATTAGAAACTATACACATCATTAAAATTTGTGCTTCAGGCAGTTTAGTTTCTGCCACAATAGCCAACTCTGTATGCATCTTATCAAATGAATTTTCAACCCATATAAGTTGACCAGATTAGAAACTATACAAATCATTAAAATAAAAAGGAAAACCTTATAAGAAAGTACATTTTTAACAAATTCGTCGAATATTTCAGATTACGTTCCACTTTTTTGGTATCTACAAAATCAGTATTCTTGCGCTTAAATAATATTAATTCAGCGAATTAAGCAGTTGTTTTAGCCTATAACTGAAATCTACTACTTTTCTAGAATGAGAAAGCTCATGTGATTGATAGTCATACGACCACAAAGTAAGAATATCAACTTATAACTAAATTAAAATTTAAACAACAAACATGTAAAATATAAATAAAATGAACAGTTTTAAAAGTTGTCGTTAATAAAAAGTTGTTAACAACTTCTTTTGCTAAACTTAAAAAACTTAGTTATAAGTAAATTATTAACTTTTTGAACGATTGGCTAGAAAAAAAATAACATTTTTTTTCAAAATAATGACAATACAAATAACATTTTTTTTTCATTGCTAAATATACCTGTTTGAAAAATAAATCCATGGAATACAAATCTTAGAATCAGACTTCAGTATTCCAATGGTCATGCACAAATCTTTCCATCGGACTGATATGTTGACACAATCTTAAAGCTAAAAAAATGGAGGAAAAAATAATTCAAGTGCCTACATAATCACTAACTCTGAAATAAAACTTTATCAAGTTTTATTACTAAAGTTTTACTGCCATCGGAATACCACAGCAAACTTCAAATTTAGCAGAAAACTATTAATTTGGACATAATATATCTTTTTATAATTTATTTATTTGTTTACTGTTATTATACAAATAGTGTGCCGCTTCGAAACCGGAATTGACCTGCCCGATCAGGTCCAGGGGTTCGAGGGGGCAACGCCCCTCGTGGGAATTCGGGGGCAACGCCCTGATGGGTATTGACCTGACGGTCAGGTCGAGGGAGTCGAGAGGACAGCGTCCCTTGTGGGGGCTTGGGGGCAACCCCCCGAAAGGAAATGTTATCGCTTAAATTTAGTAACAAGAAAAAGAAGAGTCAATTTGAAAAAAAATGAAGACTTGTATCCAAAACCATCGAGAAATTTTTTTTTTCCTCCGTGGTGTCTTCGTGCACGAAGACATGATCAAGAATTAAAAAAAAAACTCTATGGTGTCTCCGCGCACCACGGAGAATTTTTTTTTTAATTACAAGAGTGCTAACAATTAAGATCTCTCGATTCATCGTGTTAGCTTTTGCCTGCTCATGAATTAAATATTAGTTGGAAATGTTGTCTTCTTCTATCACCTGTGAACAGTCCTTTTCTTTTGATTATATTGTAGTGATTCTAAATATGTGGGCGAGAATAAAAAATAATGAATGAATTAATACTTAACTATTCAAAGTCCGACATCATTTTTGTAGTTGATTGGGAAAAAAATGATGTGGTATAAAATTGGAGGACTGTAGGTGTGAAAACTGAGAAAATGAATAGCAACATCTCACTAGGTTACTATTGCATCTACAATAACCCAAAACAACCGAAATTTGGAGGACTGGAGATGTGAAGATTTGGGAAATCAACAGTAACATCTCATTATATATATTCATTTCTATTCTTTTTCAACCACATATTTTTCAATAAAATAATAATACGAACAACCTAAATTTTTTTTTTTCATTTTTAACTACACATTCTCTATCAATTTACTATTTTAAAATCCATTCTACAAAAATAATGGGCTCAAATAGACCCTAGATATTCTAATGTAAAATTTAAGATCTGACGGAATGTTTTAGCCATGTGATAATTATATTAAGTGAGAGTCCCATGTGATGGTACGTGGTGACCAAAGGTGTGTGTATATATATATATA
>CAIGRN010111231.1:0-23236 GCA_903798345.1 Fraxinus anomala | reverse complement strand
CATTCCAGTAGATGTGGTTATTCAAGGGAGGATTAGATGCAGTTGGCTTCTCACTGTCAGTGTTGTTTCAAAACTGAGACTATCAATCATATTTTCACTGACAGTAGCATCTCCAATCAGGTAAAACAGCATTTTGGGGACATTTTTCACCTCACTATAAGTTCTGGACATCATGTTTGTTGTGGACACATTCACATTATCATTCATCTACTGATATTTTGGTATCTATGGACTGCGAGGAATGATGCGAAGCATATGAGGATTCATATAGTAGCCAGACGTTTCATTTGGAGGGTCTATCACATGATCTCTTTTCTTTATATGTGAGGACTGTTTCGAGTAGTGTATTTGTGAGGGGATTTGACATTGGCACCCATATTTGGTATTTTTATGGACCTCCTTCCCCATCTCCCCCTATTCTAGTTTGGTGGCGCACTCCATCAGTCGGATCTGTCAAGATCAATACTGGTGGATGTGTCAAGGATGGTTTTGCGAATGGGAGAGACATCATCTGAGATCACGTAGGACACTGTATCAGGGCTTTCTTAGCTTCGTATGGACCATGCTTGATAGTAGGGGTAGAGCTCTGGGCTATTCTTGATGGTATTTTACCAGCTCAAGGACTTGATTTTTCAGCAATTTGGGTTGAGTCTGATTCTACAGTAGCTATTCACTACATTACTAGAGGATGGAGACCATGGGCAATTCAGGGCATACTCAGACGTATCATAAATATCATATCCTTCGACAAAGATATAGTTTCTCGCATTTACAAAGAAGTAAACCAGGTTGCAGATGTTATTGCTGCTGAGGGTTGGGATCATCGATGATATCAGGTATATGGACCACTTGACTTACCACGACATATTAGGGCACTAGCACAAATTGATAGATATGGATTGCCCACTGCCAGAGTTTGATTTTTATTTCTACTTCCAATTCTTATTTTTGTCTTAATTTCCATTAGTTTTTATTGTAAATAAAGTAGTACTTTCTTGTTTACTATTTTATTCTTCATCATTTATTTTCATTGTAAAGGAAGTTGTATTTCCTCATTTATTGCTTTCATTATTCTCATGTAACCACGGTATTCCTCCACTACAAGTGAAGGCATATTAATAAAATTTCGGAGGTACCACCCTCCTTTAATCAAAAACAAAAAAAGAAGAATTTTATAACACAATAGATATTCTTGATATGTTAATATTTTGAATTAATCAAAGACCATATTTAGATTAATCCATCCTTCAATTTACCTAACTAATCAGAAAATATCCAGGATGTAAAGTAACTTATTATGCACGTGTTGCAATATGTTAAGAAGAAAAACATGTTTTGTAATTTTCAAAATTTTGGATAGTAGACTAGTCATTCAACTCAAAGAATCGACAACAAAAGAAAAACATGACAAGACCAAGGAATTAATCATAACAGGCCAAGCGAATTAGTAGCATTCCAAGTTCTGTGAAGCACTTATGCCAAATTTTAGTTTGGGACTATAAATCAAGAAGTTAATAGAAAGTAACTCATTTTTCTAATATTTAACTATTAATTTTTCATAATGCATTTCAAAAAATAAAAAATTATGGAGTTAACCATGGTGAACCGCAGTTTGATCGAAGGGTCTGTTGGCTCGATCAAACCCTTAAAAAATATTAAAAAATCAAAAAGAAAAATTGAATAACATTAAAACTAAAAAAAAAAAAGAGTTAAAAACATATCTATGTTTTAATTTAAATTTTAGCTTTAATAACTCTTAACTTCAATTCTTCAAAATTCTCCACATCCTTCAGATATTTTGACATCCAATTAATACAATCATCAATTATTTTATCATCAATACATTCGAGGTTTTAAAATCATGGAGAGGTCAAGTTTCACTTAAAAGTATTATTACTTACAAGTTATAATGATGAAAACTTTTTTTTTTTTTTTGAATTCTTCTATAATTTTTTTTAAATATTGAATTGATATAGATGGAATATGTAAATGATGTTTTTGAAATGTAATTTGATAGATATCTTGTTAATATTTCTTATTAATTGTTGTTAATATTGTTTATAATTTTATTGTAAGAAAAATTGGCGCAGTGAACGAGTGATCCCTTTGAAAGAGGAGAAAGAAAAATGAAAAGAAAATTAATATTCTACAAGTTTTAAGGCCAACACCATCGTCCAATACTTATTCGACAAATCTAATTCATTTCTCTACTTAATTATTTATGTTTTGAGCTTTACAGTTCTATATTGAGCACAATGTAGGATTAAGTTTGGTGAAAAATTTAGGTTTTCTTGTATTTAATCTACATTATAAAAATGTGTGTGATTAACTTAGGTTCAATTTTGGAAAAAGATTCAATAAATTTCAACTTTTATGTCATTCATGCTTGTCTGTCCATCTTTTTTTGAATAATGTAATTCATAGCCAATGATAATATCGTGTCTATCCATGATCAAAATTTAAACTAGTTCGTGATGAGCTCGGATTTTGAATTATGACATGAACTCCATTGTTTTATACTTTGCTTTTGCTTAATTTTTAGTGGGAATTCAAGTGATTTCTCTTGTGGTTGACAAGTAATTGAGTTATGTAAATTAATAATCTTAGAATCTTTTAAGACTGTAATATCTATTTATTACGTTAATTACCCCATTTAGAACCATATTAAAAATTCATTTAGAATAAGTTTGGGGATGATTAGATCTATCCAAATCCAAGAATATCATAACTTTACTATTTTTGGTTTCTATCACCGGCCTAAAAAAGTGAAAGACGTTGTACTAGTCATGGTCATAGAAAAAAGTTACCTACATTATAGTATGGAGATATTCTTGAATAATTTGTCTATATTTATCACCAATATTTAGGAGAAAATTTACCGGGAAGAAGACCGCCTACAACGTAGTGAAAACTACCTTTGAAAATCATAAAGATCCAAAAAATAGATGAATGGACAAAAATTAAAAATTAAAAAAAATAAAAGATAAAAATTAAAAAATAAAAGTTGAACACACTAAAGTATATTGAGCCAATAGCAAAACACTATCTTTGTTCAGCTTAGTCTTGGTCATCAATTTTGGAGAGTGATTCAATTGATGATGAAAATAAGCTCAATACCACTTATTTAGTTCACCTTTAGTAAAAGAATTAAAAAAACCAATATAACAATACGCGTGATGAGAGATTATATTGACATATATGGAATTTGGTTTTGTTTGGGAAAAAAAGACTTTGAAAGTTGCAATATATGACTTGATTCAGGTAGCATCGATGGAATTGAGAATGCTTAACACCGAGTCAAAAGCTGAAATAATTGTTTATTCTTGTGTTCCATTAACTTGTTTAAAATTTGTGATTTAGGTATCCACTTTGATGAAACATGAAATGGCATACATTGAGTTGATTATATTTGTTTATAGTATAAATAAATTTCTAATTTATTTTATTCGAGAATGAATAAATATTTAAGTTTGGGAGTATTTGATAAGGATAAATATTACATTTATCTTGGTCATCAAAAGTAGCATTTGGAGGTTGTCATACCTAGCCAACGAGGCTCAAGTCATTGCCCACATGGCATCCCATGTGGACCCCTGTTGGAGCAGTCCACGACATCATGATAAAAGACAATCGAAGCCCATGAAGACAATGCTTCGATATATTAATCAATGAGAGGAAGCCCAATTGGCCAAAGAACCTATTATCCGAAGCATTTTCCCGAAGTACCCCATGCCCTAAGAGCTTCAGACCAGAAATGTTTCCCAAGACGATCCTTTGTGAAGATCTTGTGAAAGCAATTGACGTAACAACCTATAACCTAGACACACCCAATCATGTTAGCATATTGACCATTAGTGTATTCATAGGCTATAGGGTGATTCCTCTTTTTTAAGAATAATCAAGTGCAACATAGGCTAAGTGGGTGATGAGAAGTCCCAGTAAGTCGGATAAAGCCACGTGTGCTTCATCCAATGGTCATAGCTTCAATTGTAACACTATAAATACCATCTCTTGTATCATTTTAAGGCTAATGCAATTCAAAATACTAAAAGCAACACCACTATTTTCTCTCTAGTCTTTACATACTAATTATCGCTCATTTCTACATGCTTGAAGATTGTTCTCCAAATATTATGTTGTGCTGATTAACCCCCATGCTCAAAATATTTAGTGGCTTGCATCTTAAGGAGCGATTCTCTTTACACGTGGCTCGTTTTCTGCTCATGTGGGTGCAAGTGGGGACTAAGCTTTTGTTGGCTCATTTTTAGGGGTCAATAGATTGGCCCCATCTATGGAAAACCTCACATTCCAAACACGAACATCTCATGGAAAAAGCTTGTAGAAAATCTGTTTGGACATCCCCATTTAGAAAAATGATTTGTTCTTGAAAAAGAACAAGTGGATATACCTGGGAAAAGATTCTACAACTTCAGTGTTGTTTTCTAGAAAATAAGTGTTGTGAGATAGAAGGATATATTTTGCAAAGGTTTATGTTTGAAGAAAAGGCATTCCAGAAATGAGTTCTGAGAGTGAAGATGTGCCACGTAGGAGGGCAAGGAAAAACCTTAAAGAATGGGGCCCCTTCTATGTTGCTCCAGTAGGTTGTTACGGACCTTACCACCAATATAGACGAGGTGGATGAGAGTAGCTACCCAAATAACTAGGAAAATGACAACCATGGGTGTTAACATGAGGAACATAACTCTGCAGAACATTACCATGTAAGAGCTCCTTAGATAGGTGCAAGACCAAGGGGGTCAACCATTACCCCCTTATGCGCCTTGATGATATTATTCCCAAGATGATGAGGTCTACAACCAAAAAGCTACATCCCCTCAATATACAAGGGAGAGGTCCCTCTAGAAAGGGAAGTTGGAGTAGATACCTCTTCAAACTAAGCATCTGGCCGACCCACTGAGGTCCCTTTCAACATAGACGATAACTTCCCTCCTGAATATAAACAAAAAACTAGGCCTTAGAGGTCTTCTAGTGTTTTTGATAGGCTCAACCAAGGACACCTAGAAATAGGCCATCCTAGTAGCCTCTGGCGCCTAGAAATAGGCCTCAACCACCATGTCGTTTTGCGACGCAGCATGAGAACATCTAGGGTCATGCATTGTAAAATCTCCTACCTAGAAATAGATGACCCATGAATGAGGAACAAGCACGAAATCAAGCAGGTCCATCCTAACCACCTCCTAGATACTAGGCCGAAGAGGAGGAAGACTCAGATAGATTACAAAGGTGACGTGACCTTGATGACAATGATGACAACCTACCCTTCTCACAAGGATTAAGGAACACTCAAGTTCCAAGTCATTGCACTATCTAAGATTATCAAGTATGATGGGAGTGACACATTTAAGATCTATAATAGTTATAAGCCTCATAGGCTCATCTTTTGCTGTAAAATATAGAGCCTTCCACTTGACTCTATGTAGGGCGGCAGAAATTAGGTATAGCAGAATACCATACCAGAGGGGAGTATTAGATGCTGGCTAGATTCCAAAAAATCTTTTCTAAAGCGTTTTGCAACCAACAAAGAAGGTGAAGGCTTATACTTGCCTCCAAGACATGAGGCAACAACAACGGGAGAAGCTGAAAAGTTTTTTGGCTCATTTTATAGATGAAATGACCTACTGTGTCCAAGTCACTAATAGGAAAGCACTATCAAGCTTTAAGAAGATGACTAGATATAAATTCTCTCTTTTGGAGAGACGTATAAAATTGAATGCCTCTAGTTATAATGCTCTATTAGAAATGATGACGCGCAAGATCATCAACAAAGAGTTGAAATATCAGCACAATAGGTCAATGAGTGTCTCCCACCCCCTCAAAGGTAAAGAAGGAGAGGACCTGCATCCCACCTGATAGACTATCATAGAATCTAGCCAACAATATTGTCGCCCACAACTCAGGCTAAGCACTAGCTACTGCTACGCTGAATGCAATACTTTCTTTGGCCTACGAAGATGTAGACCAGTGTCCCAACATGGGACAAGGGAGATCAAGGCAATAGATCCTGCCAAAGAGAGAAAGGTTGGAGACGAAGTGCCAAATCGAGAAATAGGAATGACACACTTCTCTACTGCACCTACCATCACTTATACAATCATAATACCACTGATTGTAGGGACATCACATAGCACCCTTGACAAAATCAGAGAAATAGTTGCCATTTGCAAGTCAATCCATCCCCACCTAGGTAGGCTCAGCAACATTGGTAAGACGAGACGAGGAGACTTCAAAGGAACGATAGATACCATATTCGAAGGTCCCCATGTAGGGGTATGACTAGAAATTCCCAAAAGAGGTTTGACTAGAAATTCCCAAAGGAGCTTCATAGTCAATCACAATCGCCTTTAGGCCTCCAGGAAAGTGCAACCCTTTACCTTCACATAGGAAGATTCGAAAAGTCTGCACTATCCCCACTATGACATTCTAGTCGTAAGAGTTGTCGTTGCGTGCAATATCTTAAGTGAATGCTGGTAGACAATGAGAGCTCAATTAATCTACCATTGATAAAATGGTAGTGGATCACAAGCTAACCTCCCATGATCTCTCTCTTGTACGATTTCACCGGCTACAACATCGTCCTAAGAGGAAATATCACCTTCGTAGTAGAAATAGGAGCTGCAACAAACATTATCCATCACTTCATGGAGTTCTTTGTACTGGACAATAGACCCGCTTATTATAGAGTATTAGGAAGACCTTAAGGAACTATGGGCTATTACCTCAATCTATTACCTATCCATGAAGTTTCCAATGAAAATGGTATTGCAATAGTTAGAGGTGATCAGATGGGGGTGAATAAGTGCTATCTAAACTTTATCAGGAAGGCTAAACCTCGAGAGATCAATGTAATATTGATGGACATGGAGATGGATGACACCCCTGAAGAAGGGTAGACACTTGTACAAGAGGAAGATATCGAAATGTTAGATGCCTCTAAAAAATAGGCGATGGTTGAAATGATTTGTACCCTTGAAAAAGAGAACACCCCTGAAGAAGGAGCTAGGTTTTATAAATTGGACCATTGCATTATTGAATCAGAGCCACAAACAGTCCAGTGGAAGAATTGGAGAGCTTCCATGTGGATCCTCAAGATCCCAACAAGGCCTTGTAAATAAGAAATGACCTACCACTGGAAGCTAAAGAGAAGGTCAAATGCATCTTATGTTAAAGGTTTGATGTCTTTGTTTGGGAGGATGATGACATTGTGGACATTAACCCGAAGGTTAGTTGTCGCCACTTGAAAATTGATCCTAAAGTTACCCTGCATAGACAAAAAATGAAAGTCCTCAACCTGGAAAGATATGAGGCCCTAAAGAAAGATATGGAGAAGCTGATAAGCAACGACTTTATTAGGCAGCCATGTACCAAAAGTGGATATCCAACCCAATCTTGGTAAAGAAACGTAACAACAAATGGAGAGTATGTATTTACTTCTCCAACCTCAACCAAGCTTGTCCCAAAGACAACTTTTCCCTTCCAAGGATAGACCAACTTGTGGACTCCACCGTTAAACACGAACTATTAAGCTTCATGGACTCTTATTCAGGCTATAATCTAATACCCACGCACCCAATGGATGAGGAAAATACTTCATTTATTACCGATAGAGGTCTTTTGCTACAAAGTCCTTTGGATTGAAAAAAGTCGAGGTTACCTACCAGAGACTTGTCAACAAGATGTTCACTGACCTAATTGGCAATACACTGGAGGTTTACATGGATAACATGTTCATGAAGAGCTTGAAAACAAAGGACCATGTGAAGAACTTAGATGAAACTTTCCAAAACTTACGGAGGTACATGATAATGTTGAACCCCTCTAAGTGTGCATTTCGTGTCACCTCTAAAAAGTTCCCAGGCTAAATGGTCAAGTAGAGGGACATCGAGGCCAACCTACAGAAGATGAAGGCCTTGATTGAAATGAGATCTCTACAAAAAATCAAAAGAGATGCAGAGCCTAACTAGGCGTTTAGCAGCCTTAAGTTATTTCATCTCAAAAGCCATCGACAAGTGCCTCCCTTTCTTTAAGATCCTCAAGGGGGGAAAGAAGTTCCAGTGGATGGAGGAGTGTGAAAAGGCCTTCCAAGGGCTGAAGAAGCTCCTACGATAGGCCCCCATCCTCTCAAAGCCTAAGGTTGATGAGCTCTTACAATTCTATTTGTCTGTGCGTGATGAGGCCATTAGCTCAATTTTTATAAGATAAGATGGTACCCACCAATTATCCATTTACTATATGAGTAAAGCACTCATAGCAATGGAGACCCGTTACCCTGATATGGAGAAAATAGCTGTCTCTCTGGTTACCACATCTATAAAGTTGAGGCCATACTTCCAAGCTCATAGCATACATATAATAACTAACTTCTCACTTAAACAAGTGCTTTAAAAGCCTGATGCTTTAGGAAGGCTGATGAAGTGGGCTGCATAATCTAGTAAATTTGATATTATCTTCAAAGTAAGAACCTACATCAATGCCCTTGCAGATTTTGTGGCAGAATTTGCCAATGTCCCTGAAATGGAGGAAGTAATAGAGCTGTAGAGCCCCTATGTGGAACCTATTTGTAGATGGTTTCTCTAGAGAGATAGGCATGGTCCTGGTTAGTCCAGAAGGTTACATACTTAACTTTGCCGTGAGATTCGGATTTAAGGCTACCAACAATGTGGCGAAGTATGAGGCTTTCCTAGTTAGCCTCAGATTGCAAAGAAATGCAAGTAAAAAAGGCTGCTCATTAATTGCAATTCCCAATTGGTAGTTAGCTGAAGTTAATGGAAACTTCACCGCTAAAGACAAGGTCATGGTTGCCTACCTCAAACTGGTAAAGGACTTTCTCCCATCTTTTGAGAAGTTTGAGCTAGCCTAGATCCCACACATGGAAAATACGCATGCCGATGCCCTATTGAAGTTGGCTAGCAGTAAGGATTATGAACTACTGACGTTGGTGGCAATTAAGCACATCTCTAGACCCTCAACTACAAAGGGAGAAGAGGTGATGTGGATGGAAGACAAGCCTTCATGGATGCAACATAAAATGTCCTTCCTCAAGGACCAAGTCCTACCCAATGATAAGGAAGAAGCCCTTAAATTTAGAAGAAGAGCAGCACACATCATTTTTGAAGATGACGTACTTTACAAAAGAGGTTTTTCCTTGCCCCTTCTCCAATGTGTAGGAGGAAAAGTGGCCACCTACGTCATCCGTGAAATCCATGAAGGTATTTTTGGTAATCACACTAGAGGACTTGCCTTGGCATATAAATTTTTGAGATAGGGATACTACTGGTTTACCTTGAAAAAGGATGCATAACAATTTGTGAGAAAGTATGACAAATGTCAGCGTTTTTCGATGATATAGAGGCAACCCTCCGAATCACTGACTGTGGTTTACAGTCTTTGCCCATTTGGCAAATTGGAAATTGACCTCATAGGCCCCCTACCTAAAGGAAGATGTTGTCTAACTTTTGCTATCGTTGCCATTCATTACTTTACCAAATGGGTGTAAGGTAAATCTATGACTAAAATTACGGAACCTAATACTCCAAAGTTTCTATGGAAGAATATAATTTGTCAATTTGGCATTTTCCACTCGATCATATCGAACAATGACAACAATTGGACAACAAAAAGGTCCTACATCTATGTGAAGAGTTTGGAATTAAAAAGAACTTTTCTACTCCCATCACCTTCACGTAAATGGTTAAGTAGAGGCTATCAACAAAACTATCAAGTACACACTGAAAATGAAGCTTGATACCGTAAAACAGGTACGGGTTGATAAAGTATCCCAAGTGTTGTAGGCAATCTGAACCACTAGCCAAACTACTACAGAAGAAACCCTTTTCTTCATGGCTTATAGTGCTGAGGCTATGAGCCCAGTTGAAGAAGGTATATCTTCACCTCGCCATCTACACTTCAACGAGATATCTAACGACGAGTTGAGAAGATGTGAGCTCTATTTCCTCGATAAAAAGAGGAACGGACCTCAAGTGAAATTAGCCTTTTATTAATGAAAAATGACTCAGTACTACAATTTAAAGGTGAAGAAAATGTCATTTCGTATAAACAACCTGGTGCTGTGAAGAGTTTTCCTCGCCTCGAAGAAGCCATGATAGGAACCCTAGGCCCTAACTAGAAAGACCCTTCTCTCATCAAAGAAGAACTTTGACCTAGTATATGTAGGATCAAATATTTGTATAGAAAGATACGGCCTCATTCATAGAATGTGGAGTACCTAAGGAGATACTACCAATAAAAGTGTGTATAGCTGGATGATCTTTCCTAGCCAATGTAAAGTCTGTTAATTCCATAAAAGTGTGTTTTATCCAATGAATTCTCTTAAGTGAGATACCCCTCGTAGACAAATCCATGGAAGAAGTCCTGCATAGATGAACCATCCACCATGCAGAGAAGCGTGGGCGCTTTGATAAAGAGTTAGATCCTAAAAAGGATCACCTCCTAATTCACCGAAACTAATAATACATGCCTTCCATGGACAACATCATGGGAGAAGCATCTACATAGATGAATCATCCACCATGTAGGGAATCGTTGACATTTCAACGAAGAGCTAGATCCTAAAGGGAGCTACCTCATAATTCACTGAAACGGAATCGATTGAGCTTCACATGACAAAGTTGAATGTCATGAGTGAAGCCCCCATGGATGAACTATTCACCATGTAGGGAAGGTTAAAATTTATTAAAAGGTTCTCAAAAACTTTGATTAAGAGGTGTGTCACTCCAAATGAGGCATTATACTTAATGAAAAAATTGATTAATTGTATAAAGTTAAGGTACCTACTTTGGATGAAGCGCATCCTAATATTCAAAGTTAAGGTACCTACTTCAGAAAAATTATTTGTTTAAGAAGAAGCATTTACACTTAGTAAATAAAAATTTAAATCGAGAACAAATATATGAAGCAAAAAAATTTCTTTTATACAATTAAAATTGAATTACATGAACGACCGAAGCCAATTAATTGAAAAATGCAAAACAAAAGTAAAAGCTCTAAAACTAGGCTGGATGAACTTCAAATTTTAGGCATTTGCAAAAGAAGCTTCAGTAGCAGAGGAGCCTGCCCCTTCAACATTCAAGTTCCTTCCTGGTTGGCCTCTTTCTCAGCATCTTCCATTTTGATCACATTGATTGCTTCTATTGGGATCTGAGGCTTAGTGTTGAAGGTCGGATAAAGCTCATCAATCTAATCCAAGACTTCAACATATGCGAACTAACGCCAGTAGGTCTCGAAAGGCTGATACATTTTAGTTAAATGGAAATTGGCTATGTATGCCTTTACATCATCTTTGCCAGCAGATTGTGCTTCTATTCTAGCCCCTTCGACCTCCTTGGTGAGGCCAGATATCTAGGTGTCCAGTTCATGCACTTGCTAGTTCAGTACAACATTTTATTTATTAGCGATCTCTAGGACTTCAACAGTAATCTTCCGATGGGCATCAAAAGCCTCCACCTTCTTGGTAGGAGAAGCCACCTCATTCTGAGAAAGATGAACTTCCTTTTTCAAGTTTTCAATTTTTGCCAAGGCAGATTCCAACCTGGTAGACTCTTCAATACACTAGTTCTTTAGAGCCTCTACATCGGCTTTCATTTTTCGAGCCTCTTTGGTGGCCTTGGTCCATTTATTCACAGACTCCGTATATCCGCATTTGGGTATCCCTTAAAAGGGCCTCAGATTTGATGATGCCCTAGCACTCGACCGACAAGGATGCTAGTGAGGTCTACTACATCCCAGGTCTCGTCATAGTTCTGCCACCTATCTGTCCAGCACTTGTAATAAGAGGTAGTGGCCATTTAGATTTCAGGAGGAAGCATGGCCAGTATCTCTGGGGCCAATTCATCTTCTTTGCCCATTAAGAAACTCATTGTTTTATGAAGAATGACACTGCTAGCTAAAGAAGCCTCAGTAGCAGTTGTTCTAATTTTCTTCACTAGCTCATGCTTCACGAGCTCCTCCATGCTAAGCCTCTTTTGACCTTCCTTTACAGCAACTATAGAGACAACCATCAATTTTGGAGATAGAAGGCAGGCGACCAACATAAACCTCTGAACCCCCTTGGCCCGTCGATGAGTAAAAGATGTGCATTTTCTTTTTCTTGGGGGTCTTCACCACCTGCTAAGAGTGTAAAATATCCCATTTTTCCTTTCTTATTTGTTGTTCTCATGTGATTATTTGATGCCAAAATGCACTCATTATCTTTATATTTTGATTTAGGTGGCAATTTGATGGATATGGCGAAATTTGGAAGAAATAAGTGAAAAATTGCCAAAGTGGAAGAAAATAAAACTTGAAGGACCAAATTGCAAATACCCAAAAGATGACTCGGAAGGTAAAATGAAGATATGAGGATTTTAGAGTGTTAGACATCAATTGGATGAGGAAAGAAGCCAAATGGATGAAATATAGTCAAAGTATTATCACGTATCAACTCCTAGCCGAAAAAGTTTTGCTTCGGATTTTTAGTCTCCGTATGAGACCCATTTTTAGCATAGGAAATGTTTGAATTATAAATATTATACTTTTGGAAGATGTTAGTACTTTGAGTCAGCTTTCCAACTCATCTTTAATCGCCTTAATCGAATATAGGGAGAGAAAGATATGACCAAAATACTGAAGGCTATCCTATGGAAATTATCTAAAGCTATGTGGTCACATAACTGAAATTCAATGCGATTGCATACTCTACTTCAGCAAATTCTAGGGGCAAGTTAAAATGTTCTATCCGGTCGAATCCACTTATTCTTTGTGGTCGAATAGAGTATTTTTTAGATGAAAATTTTAGTTTTCGAATTTAAGTCAACTACTTATGGAAATAACTATAAATACGTGTTTGAAACCCTAAACACGGGGAAAAATGGAGAGAAATCCTCCATACTACTTTCTCTCATCTTTGGCTCAAGAATCTCCATGAAGAACTAAAAATATTGGTGAAGCTAGGAAGGAACTCAATCGGAATTGTTGATTTCACATCTTTTATCCATGTAATTTGATTTTTCATTGTCAAACAATTCTAGGATTTAAATTTTCTTTTCACGAATATTTTGGAATTGGCTTAACCTTTGCTAGATTTTTCATGAATTCAGTCATGCCTTTTCCATCGAATAATTAAACTATTTGATGAGTTTCAACAAACAATTATTGGCTTAACCTTTACTAGATTTTCCATGGATTAAATCATGCTTTTTTCCATTGAAGAGTTAAGCTATTTGTTGAGTTTCAATTTCAATTAATTTATGTTGAGATTGGTTTACATTTATTAAATTCTTCATAGATCTAGTCATGCTTCTTCTATCGAATGATTGAACTATTTGTTGAATTTTAATCTCAATTTTACTTTATTGGTGGATTGATTACTGCCTTATGCTTGATGTGTATGGTCGATTCTTGATCTTTTTCCAATAAAAAGAGTGCGAATGTGTTATTACAATTGAATTAAATTGATTTGTAACATCATATCTTCCGATTTGATGAGATTGATCCAATCCAATTAGGAATTCCGATGCTTAGCTACCTTAAACATTGATTTTAATTTCATTATTTCAAACATTGAATTCTTAATTTTATTCGAACAATAAATTCTACTTCACAAATGAGATAACATCCATCCTTTTTGATCCTTTGAGCATTTCTTCCATCTCCATGTGGAATCAATACCCCAAAACTGTGCTACAACTACCGCGTTATTTTTTAGGCTAATCAAATTTTGGTACCGTTGTTGGGGAGACGGTACAAAACACCAAGAGATCGACTGAAAAGGGTGATATCGTTCCTTTACTACTCTTTAGTTAATTTAATTTTCTTATTTGTTATTTTTTTATTCTCGTATAGTTTAGTTTTCGTGTTTTATGAGCAGGGGTCGAGGTGAGCAAGGAAGCTTTACCGAAGGATCTTTTCTAGTATTTGAATCACTTTCTAACCCTCACCATAATTACGAGAGTTGGAGCATTATGAGTTACTTTTACGAGGGATTAACACCTAGGGAGCGTCAATTCGTAGAGATGATGTGTAATAGTGATTTCGTACAAAACGATCGGGATGGGGCTATAGAATATTTAGATGGCGTAGCTAAAAAAGTTCATATTTGGATTGTACCTAGTGCTACTGATAGTCCCATAGGCCACGACCGATAGGAAATCCCAATAGCACATATATCTATCATCTTATGAAGAAAGATAGCCTTAGAGCAATTTATAAGCCCTAACTAGAGAACAAGAAATCTTACGTGCTAAAGACTCGAAATCTATACCGAATGTATCCCGTGTTGAGTCTTATGGACCCTGTTTTGTGTGTGGTAGAAGTGATTATCCGTCGTAATAGTGTTTTACTTTTGCGGAGATGATAGGGATTTATGAGGAACACTGCAATGCCTTAGGCACGTATAATAAACCCTACGCTTCATTCTCTGAAACCAACAATCTAGGATGGTAGAATTACCCCAATTTTAGCTGAAAATATGAAAACTAGCAACTTGCCCAAATGAATAGAGCTTACACTACACCTTCCTATCAACCCACGTCCTCTAGGAACTCCTTAAAAGACACCCTACGTGCGTTTATAGAGGCACAGAGTAAAACCAATCAAAATTTTGAGACTATGATTACCCAAATTGTTGAGGAAAACGAGGAGATAAAAAATCATATGTCCAAATTAACAAATGCTTTAGCTGTAGTAGAACATGAGAATTTTTGAGCTCAAGCTCAACCAAATCCTAAAGGGTAGCACATGGTAAAAACCTCAGGATCAGAAGAACACAACTTTAGGGAAGTGAATGCCATAACTACTCGATCAGGGAAAGTCATAGAATCAATCCCGAAACCTATGGAATATGAAGAGCAGTTGAGTAAGTCTGAAAAGAGTAGGCTAATTAAAAAGTAGTAGAGAATCCATCAAGAGTGCCTTTCTCTCAAGCTCTTAAGCTTACCCCGAAATCCCCTAGACAACATAGTGAAATCTTAGAACACCTTAAGCAAGTAAAAATCAATCTCCCTCTCTTGTATGTCATTTCACAGGTTCCTACATATGCGAAAGTCTTTAAAGGCATGTTAAGAAAACCGCTTTCTTGACCGAGCAAGTAAGTGTTGTGATTGAGCAAAGGATCCCAACGAAATATAAGGACACTGGTTCTCCTACTGTGTCTTGCATCATTGGGAACCATGAGTTTGCACAAGCCCTTCTTAATTTAGGGGTAACCTCATGCCTTATGCTGTTTACCTGTCGTTAGGTTTAGGTAAGATAAAACCAACTTCTGTGGTTTTACAACTAGCTGATCGGTCCACTATAAGACCTAGGGGAGTAGTTAAAGATGTCTTGGTTCAAATTGATAAATTCTACTACCATGTTCATTTCTTGGTTCCGGATTTGAAAGTTGATGTAAATGTTGATTCTAACATTCCTATTATTCTTGGTAGACCTTTTCTTGCCACAACTAATGCTCTTATCAACTGTAGGAACAGTATAATGAAGCTATCATTTGGGAATATGACTTTAGAAGTCAACATCTTTGACATCACTAAGTAGCCAGAGAAAAAATGACGAGTGTCATCAAACTTACATGATTGATGCACTCACTCAGGAACTATTTGAGGATGTGTTTCTTGGACCAGCAACTATTGACTATGACCCCTTGAACTCTTCTCTCTCAAATTTTGAAATTCCAGCAAGTTATAATGATGAAGAGTATTCTAACATTTGTTCTGTTTTTGCAAAATTTCGGGATTATGGAACATCACCGACGATTATGTCCAATGAGCTTAGTGCATTGCAAAGAAGATTGAAACTACCCTCGCTGGATGCAGGCTGATGAAGGAAAACATTGGGTCGAACCAACGACAATAAACAAAGGCGTTGCTTGGGAGGCAACCCAAGGTGAGTTCATCCTTTTTTTTTTTTTTTTGCGTTCATATTCTAGTTATTTTTGTCATTTTCTTTACATTATCCTTCCATTGAGAACTTTTAGGTTCTTATCCTTCAAGCTTGTGTTGATTTACTGTAGTATTCAGGTGACATCTTTCCTTCTTTTTATTTGGCTGACATGTTTATACCTTGAGGACAATGCAAAATTTGGTTGGGAGAGTCCATTTTGGATTTTGTTGTGAATTGTATATGATTTGAATAATTATCATGGAATTTTGTTGTGAAATTTTTAAATAGAGAGAGAAAATTTTTGGCTTAATTCTCTGATTTGCTGTATGTTTATGCTTTTGAATGACAAAATATGTCACTAGGAGTTAATTTTGTTTATGAGAATCTAGATGTTTAGACACTTGCTGAATTCTTTTCGTACACACAAGCCTTGTTGTAAGATGGTAGCTAACACATGTAGGTATAGGAGTCTTTTGCTAAAGTTTTCTTGTGAGAGAATTTGTGAGGATTGAGAGCCGCAACATACTAAAAATGGCAATAATCATTCATTGATTTTGTGAATTGGAAACTTCTCTTAAGAATAACACCATACGGTTTGGCGTAAGATGGTGGATTACTTGGGAAATGATGAAAGTCAATTTAGAATTGACAATTGAGCCTTCAATCTTACTTTTCAATAATTACAACCTCTAGTAGCCACTTTGAGCCAATACATATATATAGCCTTTTTTTTCGTGCACCTATGTTATCCATACCTCTCCATATTGGAGTATAGCCTATACACGTATTTTTTTACCTTTTTACTTCCAAGTGTGTAGTAGATATTAGATGTTTATCTGTGAAGAATAGAAACAAAGAAAATGACAAGAGCTGGTATGTGTTTAAGTAAAGTGGATTGAAAAAAAAAAGCATACATACATATATATATATATATTTAATTTTGTGACTTGAAATATTGAGGAATGTGTTGATTGAAAGTCACGTATTGAAATGAATGATAAGATACTTAGCTATGTTCTTGGAAGTTTTGAATCCTGATATCCTTCTTTTCATATAACCTAACTTGAACTGTTTTGATCCCAAATAGGATTGTGGAATGAATATATGAATTTTCATTTGACGGTATGCCTATCATGAGATCAATTTTTGCTTGTTGCTTGTTCGTAAATACTTAAGCCTCTACATTTGAGTCTTCATCTTTCTCAGCTCTATTGAGAGAAACCCTGCACTAAACACTTCAATACCCATTAGTTATGGAGCTGAACCTTTAGCTCGAGAAATATTTGATGTTACGTGTGTTAGGGCTGGAGGTAAGATGGCTATGGCTTGACACACACTCACAAATTTTGTAAGTGTTTTTGATATCCTGATAATCATGACACTATTAATTTATTATGGTGTTGAGTTTGAAAGGGGCATGAACTGTGGTTGAATTAGAACTTAACAATTTGAATTGTAACATAGACCAACCATTGGTCGTCTTGTTTTGCATAAAAATGTTAAGGACTAGCAATAAGCAAGTTGGGGGTGTGATAAGAGTGCAAAATATCATATTTTTAATCTTTTATTTGTTGTTCTTGTGTGATTATTTGAAGCCAAAATGCACTTATTACCTTTATATTTTTAGTTAGGTGGCAATTTGATGGAAATGGCAAAATTTGGAAGAAATAAGTGAAAAATGGCCAAAGTGGAAGAAAACAAAAGTTCAAGGACCAAAATACAAATATCCAAAAGATGACTCGAAAGGAAAAATGAAGATATGAAGATTTGAGAATGTTAGGCATCAATTGGACAAAGAAAGAAGCCAAAGGATGAAATATAGTTAAAGTATTATCACATATCAACTCTTAGCCAAAAAAGTTCTGCTTCAGATTTTCAGTCTCTATTTGAGACCCATTTTTGGCATATGAAACGTTCAAAATAGAAATATTGTACTTAGACAATTTGTAGCCCTTTGAGTTAGCTTTCCAACTCATCTTTAATCTCCTCAATTGGATATCAAGTGAGAAAGATATGACCAAAATACTGAAGACTGTTATGTCGAAGTTATCTAAAACTATGCGGTCGCATAGCTTAAATTCAATGCGGTCGCATACTCTACTTCAGCGAATTCTAGGGCCAAGTTAAAATGTTCTATGCGGTCGCATCCACTTATTCTATGCGGTCGCATAGAGTATTTTCAAGACGAAAATTCTGGTTTTCGAATTGAAGTCACCACTTATGGAAACAACTATAAATACGTGTTTTGAAACCCTAACACAGGAACGGAGAGAACTCCTCCATACTAATTTCTCTAATCTTTGGCTCAAAGATCTCCATGAAGAACTAAAAATCTTGGTGAAATTAGGAAGGAACTCAATCGGAATTGGTGATTTCACATCTTTTATCCATGTAATTTGATTTTTCATTGTCAAACAATTGTAGGATTTAGATTTTCTTTTCATGAATATTTTGGAATTCTTAACCTTTACTAGATTTTTCTTGAATTCATTCATGCTTTTTCCATCGGAGAATTAAACTATTTGTTGAGTTTCAATTTCAATTAATTTATGTTGAGATTGGTTTAAGATTTATTAAATTCTTCATAGATCCAGTCATGTTTCTTCTATCAAATGATTGAAATATTTGTTGAATTTTAATCTCAACTTTACTTTATTGGTGGATTGATTACTGCCTTATACTTGATGTATATTGTCGATTTTTGATCTTATTCCAATAAAAAAAGTGTGAATGTATTATAAGAATTCTAGGATTACAATTGAATTAAATGGATTTGTAATGTCATATTATCCGATTAGAGAGTTGGGATGAAGGCCTTTAATAGTTTATAAGAATGAACAATTGATGAGATTGATCCAATCTAATTGAAGGAATTTCGATGCTTCGCTACCCCAAAACATTGATTTTAATTTCATTATTTCAAATATTGAATTCTTAATTTTATCAAAACGATAAATTCTACTTCACAAACGAGAGAACATCCATCCTTTTTGATCATTTCAGCATTTCTTCCCTTTCCCTATGGAATCGACACCCCAAAGATGTGCTACAACTATCGCGTTATTCTTTGGGCGTATTACCACCTTTTCCTTGTCCTTATCCTTTAGAGGGGCCTCTCCTCAAGGTCTGTACTACCATTATTCCTACTGGTGTTCTCCACCTTTTTTTGATGTACTTCGCAGCACCAGAAGTGGGTCTGAATCCATTCTTCCCAACATTGGAAATGGCTCTCAAAATGGGGTCATTTCAAGGGTTGGATATAACTTTTTCTAAAAGTTTTCTGCAAGAAAAAATATTCCTGTTAGCAACTTATTTAAAAAAAGGTACAGTATAAACCCAAGTGAGCTTCAAAATGTACCTCTTGAAGCTATTAATCTGATCTCAATGAAGAACCTTCACGTGAAACTAAAGGACGTCGGTATTGTCCTCAACAAATCTCCATTCCTCTTTTGAAAGTTTGAAGTAGTCAAACATAACATGCAATTTGAAGTAGGTGAGAAATAAGTTTAACAATTTCAGAAAAAGTACAAAGGTAAAGCACCCAAGCGCTGCGGAGCATTGGGTTGGCACGATGGAGAGGCATGTCCTCGCCTAAAGAGGCCTCCTTCTAAAGTATATAAGCCCCAACCATATGAGCTCAGGTGTTTTGAATGAGCTAGGTATGTGCTAATCTATACGCTTCAAAACTGCCTAAAAAATGGACGAATGGTCAAGCACATCCTCTCTTCAGGATGAACTCACTTATGGCTACGCAATCATTCCCTAGATAGTAGACCCTCTTCCCGCAGGTGGGTACTAGCAACTCTATGGTATCGAGGATGTAGTATTTCTCTCTAATTTTAGCAAGGTTGGCAATATTAATGGCGGAAGGTATCTTATTAGCCCCCAATCCCTCTCGTAATCAATGGGATACTTGTTCATAGCCTAGGTACTTTGAACTGCCTTAATGGCTTGGGCCAGTGTAGGGATAATAGTTACACCTATTTCTAAAGCTAAATCCCTAAGGTCTACCCCCTTGTAACCAATACCAGAGTTGGAAGAAGAACTCGTGTTTTGAAGAATCTTTAAAAAGAAAAATTAGAAAGAAGAAGGGTTTGGGTACAAAAAGTCACTTACATGATCGAACAAGAAGAAGTAGATGATAGTCGCAGGAGTTTGTAAGTTTACCCCCGAAAAATTCTGGATATTCTAAGGTTTCAAATGAATTCTTTGTGAAAAAAAAAATGTTGAGTTAATAAGGGTTTAGTTTACATAGGTGAAGCCAATCGATCCCATTCGTTGGATCTAGATCTGACGTATATAGGACGTCCATCAAATCTTCAATCTGAATCGTCCACTTCATAAGATACTTCATATTTAACGATTCAAATTGATGTATGGACCTCACGCACGTGTAAAGATGCATCACTTCGAGATACAGATGCAATAGTCATCATTGCGTGGAAAGTTGAATTGGTTCAGCCGTCTTTCCTTGAAAATGCACAAACAATCAAATCATTGGCACATCTTTCAAGGTGTACCTCAGACAAAAGTTGGATAAGGCACGTCGGACATAATGTGCTTTAGAACGTCAATGCCTTGACAAGCTTTACTAAAAATTCCCCTGTAAATGCTTCGAAATTTCAGCGCTTCAGCAAAATTTTAGCAAATTTGACATACCATGCGCTTTAGAGCTTTAGCATTATGGAGCTTTGGTTATCAACAAAACCTCATGATTATGATATCGAAATTATTTTAAACTCAAACTATAACATAAATAACTATACTTGGACTTAGGGGACTATTGTGTTTTGTCGAAAATCTAACCGTTGCAAGAAAATGCTTGCCTCAATAAAAAATTCCTACAAATGATAGAAAAATGCTTGCCCCAATAACAAATTTTCTACAAATTAAGTCTACACGTTATACGGATAATAATATATGGACTTAGGGGACTATTGTTATGCCTTGCCACCATGGCTCTTGCCCACATGGGACCCTGTCGGAGCAATCATGTCATCATGATAAACGACAACCAAAGTCCATAAAGATTAAACTTCGATATATTGATCAATGGGAGAAAGCTCAATTGGCCGAAACACTTATTTTCCAAAGCCCCCTCCTTCGAAGTGCCCCGGTTCCTAAGAGCTTCGAACTAGAAACATTTCCCAAGAAGATCCGTTGTGAGGATATTGTGAAAGAAATTGATGTGACAACCTACAGCCCAAACACATCCAATCATGTTAGCATATTGACAAGGAGTGTATATATAGACTATAAGGTGGTTACCCTTTTTCAAGAATAATCAAGTGCAAAATAGGCCAAGTGGGTGATGGGACGTCCTAGTGGGTCGAATGAAGCCATGTGTACTTCATCCATTGATCATAGCTTCAATTGTTACACTATAAATACCATCTCTTAATCATTGTAAGGATAATGTGATTCAAAATACTAAAAGCAACACCATTCTTCTCTCTGTAGTCTTTACATAATAATTACTACATGCTTAAGATTGTTCTCCAAATATTACATTGTGTTGATTAACACTGGTGCTCGAACACTTTAGTGGCTTGCGTTTCAATGAGTGATTCTCTTTACACGTGGCTCATTTTCTGCCGATATGGGCACGAGTGGGGACTGGGCTTTTGTTGGCTTATTTTTAAGGGTCAATAGGGTAATTTTATGAGTTTGATGCTTAATTATGCATGTTTATTGATTATTTTAGGTGAAAACTCGGCAATGGACTATCTAAGGTCTCAATTCAAATAAAAAGAGGAAAGTGGAATCAAATTACAATTGAAAGTATAAATTCCAACAATTCGTGATATCCTTGTTTAAGATAAAAATAGATAGTAATTATTCAGTCTCTGTAATGCAATATTCGAAATCAAACATCCACTTTATTATTTGTCATGATTCATATGCTTGCAGAATCAATCAATCGATCAATAGTCACACATATTTTGAAACAACGTGACTATTTGATATGCATCATTTACATTTGAAAAGTCATGACTAGTCATCGTACCAATGGTAAACGTTTCCATTTTTACACCTATAATATTTATGATAACCCAATAATAAATAACCAAGAGGGTGAATTGGTTATTAAAACTTTGTCAAAGACTTAATTTAATTTTAAGCAAGCAAAGACTAAATAGATAAATTCAAATAATAAGCACAAATGTAAAAGTAATAAGTGCAAGGAGAAAGGAGATGCAAATGATATAATTGTGGAGGTTTGTTACCAAGCTCTCTGGCATGAGCAAGGTCTTTTCACTATTCTGATTGACATGTGGTGTTATCCAACCATTTACAATGCTTTTGGTGACTTACAAATAAGGAACAATGATCCTTACACAATGTTGAGCTTTACGGGACCTCAACAAAATAAATAACAATGAATGAAGTTCAAGTGTTATGTGAGAAAAACTTTGATGAGTAAAATGATTTTCAAAAGTTAATTCGATCAACAAAATTTCAAAGTAAATGATTAGCTAAAGATAAATAGGATGTAAGATTGATATAGTTTTACTCAAGAATATCTCACTTAATTGCTCTAAAAAGTGTTCTATTGAATGCATAATGAAATGGTATTTATAGCTATCAAAACGTCAAAATTTTTGACCAACCGGATGTCCACATACTGAATCGGACAACCAACTAGCCATTGTGTGTCGAAATTCACAACGGTTAAAAATTTGACCATTGGACGAACCAGACGTCCGCTTGGACAGTATTTTCTCAAAATTTTCTTTCTTGATTATTTTGAAAAATATAGGCTTTTGAAGGGCGTTTATACTTAATTTTTCAAGGTAAGTGATACTAGTAAAAGGTTTAAATATTAAGTTGAAATTTTTATCTTTTGAAAAATAATTTTTATGCAAGCGATTTTATAAAGTGATTTTTCTTATGCATAAAAAAATTATCTTTTGAGCTTATAATGATTCATTGCTAAGAATTAAAACATTTTACCTTTATATATGAATCCAAAGCATCTAAATCTAATATTTTGTATCGATTCGACATGAATGCTCGGCTTCCATCTCGATTTTCATTTATCGTCAATTGAGAGTCTTTTGGTAGCAATCTTTTTGTCTCCAATAGATCACCTTTGCAATAAAAGCTATGAGGACTCGGATTCAAATGTTAGAGATAAAAAACAATTGTTTGTTATAATCAAAACATGAGGTTAATCATAGGTCAACAATTTTTCCCTTTTTGATGATTTGCAACAAGTTAATAAAAAAAAAGATCTTTAGTATCTCATATGGTTCGTACATTCCCCATCTCTTATATATATATATATATATATATATATATATATATATATATATATATATATATTCCCCATATCTTATACAAG
>CAIGRN010111222.1:5634-39155 GCA_903798345.1 Fraxinus anomala | reverse complement strand
TCTTATTTCTTTAGGTGGACTATATCTCTATATGCTAATGGCTATATATCCTATTTACTATATGCTCCAACTTTTATTTTTTGTATTTTTATAGTATTTTATAATTCTTTTACTTATACTTTTTTTTTTTGTGAGGCTTACGCCTCAATCCGCCTCGAGACTTACGCCTCGCCTCATAAAGAAAAACCGCCTCAGTACTTAGTTTCGCCTTTTTAAACTTTGGGTTCTAGGGCTTCTTTGCACTCTGTCAAGGCTGAGCTTGTTTGTTTCAGCCCAACAGTATGGCTCTCAAATTCAGCATGAGAAGTACTAGTAACAAGTTGCCATTCAATTAAGTTCTTTTTACTCCCTTTTGCTATATATATATATTTTTTTTTTTTTTTAAATTTGTGAATACCATGCAATATCAGTTAGCCTGCTGGTAATAAGAGAAGTCAGTGGATTCCATCTTCGAATATAAAGCGAAAGCGGCAATATTAATGATAATCTCAATGTGTTGAATTTTTTTTGAACTTAGGTTAGTTGATGATCATACCTAATCTGCATGCAGGATGATTCATACTTGGACAGTTACATCAGCACAATTGGTGTTGACTTTGTAAGAACTCTTCTTCCTGGGTTGGTTACTTGTATTTGGCATAATTTTCCACATCTGAATTATGTCTCTATTGTTCCAGAAAATTCGTACTGTGGAGCAAGATGGGAAGACAATCAAACTTCAAATTGTAAGGTTCTCTTATCTTGAATCTAAGGGCCGTTTGGTTTGTGTTTGCTTTTTGAGTTGAATTTTGAATTCATTTCAGATTTCTATTTTGAGGGTTTGTTCTAAAATTGATAAAAACTTGTTTGGTTCTCAAAACAGAAAACTAGAAAACATATTTGGTTTGAAATTTTAAGAAATTTTTAATGCCATTTTATTCTATGAAATTTGATCATTCAATAAAATAGAACGATTTTATGTCAATATATTATATACCTTTTATAGTTAATGAATCTTAGAATATTTTTTTCCCGCTACAAAGGTAAAATAAAAATAAATAATAAATTGAATTGGCGAAACATAGGAAATAAAAATTAATGATATGGATTGAGCCCATATTTGGCCCTCATTAAAATTTTAATATATATCTCTCTCGTGTTTTCAATCACGCATTCTCCATTAAAATAGTATTATATGTAAATAAATAAAAAATCTTCTTTTTTAACCATACGTTCTCCCAAAAATCACTATTCTAAAATATATTATTTCCAAAATCCTCATTATAATGGGGGCCAAACAAGGGCTGAATTATTTTTATTTTTTTCTAGTTTTTATTTTTTTAGAATTGTCCAGAATTTTATTTTTCAGACATTTTATTTTTTTAGAAATTTATTTTTACAGAATTTATTTTTAAAAAAAATTACATTTTTTGGAATTTTAATTTTTTTGAAGTTTTTGATTTATTTTTCAAAGTCTTTATTTTTGAATTTATCAGTTTTTTTTTTTATCAGATTTTTTTAATTTTTTTTAGAATTTTATATTTTTGTTTTTTAGAATTTTATTTNTACATTTTTTGGAATTTTAATTTTTTTGAAGTTTTTGATTTATTTTTCAAAGTCTTTATTTTTGAATTTATCAGTTTTTTTTTTTATCAGATTTTTTTAATTTTTTTTAGAATTTTATATTTTTGTTTTTTAGAATTTTATTTTTAAAATTTTTTAATATTTAGAATTTTATTTAAATACTTGTTTATCATGTTTTGAGTGTTTTCAAACTTTTCACTGAAAACATTTAAAACGTCAAAAATGCATTTTGAGCTTTTTATTATAAATTCAACTCAACCTTGCTTTTAGAAATGCATTTTCGAAAATATCATAACAAACATATTTTGGGCGTTGCAAAATTGAAAAATGAAAACAGCTTGAAAACAACAAACCATAGCTATGACATTAGTTTAGATGTAGCTAAGACTATCTATTATTCCCGTGGTTTATTATTAAGAGTAGCAGTACTTTTTATTGTTCTCGGTACATATTGGTAGAGCTACTAATTAACTTCTAAAGGGAGAAAAAAAATTCTTATGTTACGGTTCTTGGATGGTTTAGTTAGCCGATTGGTGTTAATGAAAACCTTGTGGTTATAGGTTAGAGTTAATTTTTGGTTTTCTTTCTGCATGAATATTTTTTTAGAAATTTTAAGAACTTAACTATAATATTATATGTAGTTACATCCATTTCCTATTTTATTACATAGATATGAGAAGCTGTTAGTCTCAACTTTTGAGGATTCGTGTCCTTCAATCTAAATCATTTAACAATGTATTAGCATTTTATTCTGGGATGTAAAGGGAAAGTCCAAGGTGCCTGAAAAAATAACGGATCATTATTAATTGCTGCAGTAAAGAGTAATGCTAAGTTGTATCCACACTTACTCATTGATTTCTAATTGAAAAATTGACTATTTAGGATCAGTCATAAGATCTGAAAATGGTCTTCCTTGAGAAATGTTTTATACATGCCTGTCGACTGCATGCATGGCCATTACAGTGTCCATTTAACTTACCCGTGTAATTATTTTTTTCGACCGATGAGTTATGTGAATATTTTGTTGCTGTATATCCAACATTGTATGGTAAGATTGTGTTCTTTATTTCCTTTACTGTTGATGGACCGGATGTTTCTCTTCATTCTTCTGTTGCTTGTAGTGGGATACTGCAGGACAAGAACGTTTCAGAACGATAACTAGTAGCTACTACCGTGGTGCACATGGCATCATAGTAAGTTTCTTTCAATCCCTACATCTTACAATGGACCTTTGTGCCCTGTTTTCATGACCTGCTCTGTTGACACTTTTGGCAGATAGTGTACGATGTAACCGACCAAGAAAGCTTCAATAATGTGAAGCAATGGTTGAATGAAATTGATCGTTATGCTAGTGAAAATGTGAACAAGCTTCTGGTTGGAAATAAGTGTGACCTGACTGAGAATCGAGCCGTGCCCTATGAAACAGCTAAGGTAAAATTCATACTGTTTTGTCAGTTTATTATATTTGAGCAGACTAGAACTGACATTACCTTTATTTCCTGTCATAAAAAGGCTTTTGCAGATGAAATTGGCATTCCATTCATGGAGACCAGTGCCAAAAATGCCACCAATGTTGAACAGGCATTCATGGCAATGTCTGCTGACATTAAGAATAGGTATCATTTTTACATATTGTGCTGTCTTGTTTTCTTTATTTCTTGCCTACTGGCATCAGTCCCACTCGCGCATTGCCCTTTTAGATTTCGTAGTTCTATTTTGTGGGTATTATTTTACTTGTTCGTATGCTATTTGTGCAGAATGGCAAGTCAGCCTGCATCGAGCAATGCAAGATCACCCACAGTGCAGATTCGTGGACAACCTGTTGCCCAGAAGAGTGGCTGCTGCTCTTCCTAGTTGACTGCCATGGACGTGTGAGGATAAAATTCTCAGCGATCCTTCCAACAGGGGAAAGATTGTTACCACCTATTGATCAAGTCAGCGGTGCTCTAAATGCATCTTATATAATTTCAAGTTTATTGGATTTCTGAGGGGCCTGTACAAATTAAAAAGGTTTTACTTATTAGTAACATTTGTTTTTTATTTTTTTACTGTTTTATAGTTATGTCCAGTGGTTCGTAGCTGCGTCGTACGTAGTCCTCAGCCGTTTTGTGGCGTTCGACAGCTGGTGTTGCAGATGGATAGAATTATGTCAGATGGAGATTTGTGTGAGTTGAAATTGTGCAGAAGTGTCATTTTCTGTTAGTAATTTTACCTATGATGATGTTTGTTGGTAATAGTTTAAAGTTGTTTATAATTTACTTTTATGTTAAATTAATTAGAAATAGCTATAAATTACAATTTACCTCTCAATTTAAATTACGAGTTTATAAAAATCTCATGATAGGGTAGATTACAAGTGAGAACTCAAAAATGAATGTTTTAAAATTGGTTTGGGCATTGATATGAAAAAAGGTCGAGGTTAGGAGTCAAATGGTCAACTGAGGTCGAATTGGTGGGAACTAACTTTCATATTTTGGTGGTAAATAACTCTTGATTATTTTTTATTTATTTTTTAATTAAAAACGTTGGGTCCGATTTCGACATTGCTAAAGGTGAAATTAATATTTTTGTTGTTGCCAAACTTTCGCGAATTTTTATTTAGCCCTTGCTTGGTTGAGTTAGTGGATTAAAATTTAAGTTAAAATTAACAATTAAATTTAATTATATTATATGGGTTTCATAATTTTTAAACCACATTTTTTATCAAAATTTATTAAAAATCTTATTTTTATTTAAACCAAACAGAGGCTTATTCTCATTGAACTTTCAAAGTTTTTTGTGTTGTTATTGAACTTTCTCAAATGCTTTCGACTTACTATTAAAATTACATAATTGTTAGTCAATTCACCACTTCATCACTTGTTAATTTAAAAGTAAATGAATTTAATGACATCACATATGAAATGATGGATATGATAAAGATTTTGATAAATTCATCAAATTCGTTAACTTTTATAACAATGAGTGACCCTCAAATGAGATACTATTTTGGTAAGTTCTATAGCAAAATTTTAAAATTCAACATTTAAGAAAAATCAGCAAAAATGGAATATTTAACCCTCAAAAGTGGTATTCACATAATAATAATAATAAATAGTGCTAACAAAACGTCAATAGAGCCTTTTCTAGTGCTAGTTGTATCAATTTCCCTCTTTGTTGTTATTGATCGATTCGCTTGTGAACCCGAACAACGGCGTTTGCATCCAGTAATAAACCTGCGCAGAGAGTAGAAGGCACTGCAATGAAGGCGGCAAAAGAAGCAGAAACTCAGTGAGTTAAAAAAACTTGAACCATAATACTCTTTTATTATTATTATTATTATTATTATTATGCACGAACGTTGGAAATGTTTTTAACAATAATGCTTTTTTTCTCTCAAATTTGATGTATTAATGCTTATGTACGGAATTTTTACATGTGTTCCAGGTTGAGGAAGATATAGAAGACTCAATTCAGATATATTAGATATTTCAGAGGGATGCCTGTGGAATCGGGTTCAAGGAATAGTGATAATAAGTTTAGGAAGAAAGTGAAAGTTGCTATTGGAAAATCGAAGGGCTCGAAAGATGGTGTCGGGGTCGTGGAGTTGAAGGAAAAGAGTAGTAAAAAGGTGCAAAGTAGAGGAAGTAAAAATGGGGATACATTTCATGTTGATATGAATAAGAAATCAGGTAATGAAGGGGTGGAAAGAAAGAAGAATTTGAAATTGAAATATGAAGACAAAGAAGGGGTGGGAAGAAAAAGGAACTCGAAATCAAGAAATGGAGACAAAGGGCATGAAGCGGTGATTGAGGGAAATTATAGTCAAAAAAGGAAGAGAATTTATGCTGATTATGATATTGGTAAGGAAAGAGCATTAGATAACAACGTAGAAATACCCAAGAGGAAATCTTTGTCCAAGAGGATGGAAAATAGGGATAGATATGATTCTGGTAAAAGAAAGCAGGCGACAGGAGCAAAATCTTATGAATTCGAAGAAGCCAGTAGGAAAGCTTCAATTGCAGGAGGAAGAAAATCTAAGGAAAGTAAGTTACTTGATAAGAAAAATTTGAGAGGCAAGGTGCAGGGTACCGATGAAGTGAAAAATGTTGAAGATAACGGCTTTAAGAGTGGTATGTTGAGGGGAAATGCTAAAATCAAATATTTGTCCACCCAAAAATTAGATCATGGTCAAAGAAGAAGGGTAGTTTATTCTGTTGAGAAACCTCCCAAGAAGATGGTCCAGGGCAAGAAGAGCTCTGCGAGTGATTTTGAGGTAGTGGAAGATCGGCCAAAGAAAAAAAAGAAAGGTATCCGTATAGATCCTCATGATATCTCGAATAAGAGATTGGATGATGGCATAGCTAGTAAAGGTCAGTATCATTTGTAAGTTGTTTTATTTTAAGTTTTAATTCCATTTATCATATATCAAATTCTATTAGGGAGTTCTATTAGGCAACTGTGATCTAGGCTTTGGCCCTAAATTGCACTTATGGTTGAGAATGTCCCACCGTGGATTCACAGATTGAATTCACTTTGGAAAGATCCTTGGTATATGAGTCATGTTACGGAATTAGTTCAGACCATCTTCTTAATTGAAATTGATTGAAATATGATTTTTTTTTTCGAGTTTATATGGAGCGAGCACTGTGAACTATCTATGTCAAAAAGACTATTGTAACTATAAAAGTAGATCGCGTCTTCGAAAACAAACATTATCCTTCTAGCTACATCTTCCGGCCAGCATTTTGTTGGAATGATTTTCATTGTTTTTTTTTTCCTTTTAGTGATTCGGAGTTCCTAGATGTCAGTGTTCAACTGTTCATGATAGGTTAACTTGTTATCAACCCAAAAATGTTATAAACAGCATTATGGGAAGCTCTTGAGTTATAGATCAATCTCTTATATCACCTAGTTATCATGGATGTGGCTTTACACCAAGTGGAAGGCAAGCATGCCATGAGATGATGGTGGAATTTCTCGAGTAATTTTCAGGGTAGTTGGTAAATTTAGCTTGAAGATAGCTATGTCAATGATGAATACGACTTAGCTGATAGGTATGGGTTTCTTGTCGTGTCAGTGTTGCAATGCAGCAGATAAATGTTATTCGCTTTGGCATTTGTTTTCAACACTTGGCACATACTAGAATGTTTTACTTTTCGTTCTGTTGCTTCCCCTCTCCCCACCCAATCCAACCCTACAGGAATGTTACAAGTTCTTGCTAACACCTGCTGCTGAAGTTGCAACGGTGCCAGCCACCACAAATTTGTTAAATATAAAGTTGGTTTTCTATGAATATATTTATGTTTTCTTTTTGTATTTAAACTAAATCATGACCCTGTTGATTATCTTGAAATGTTATCTGTGTACTATATGTCGTCAAAGTAAATCTCTACCTCTGTAGTGGAAATGCCCCCCCTATCTATTTGATGATTTCGATTGTATCTTCTGCAGATAAACTCATTCCTCTTTTCTTCTAACTTATTTTCCCTCACATGCTTTCCAGATAATAGTGAAGAAAACAAAGATTCAGTAGAAAAAAATGATGCTGAAATGTCAAAAAATGCACAGTTTCGTGCCATACGTCCTAGCCCCTCTATCCTTTCCTTTGTGGAAGACAATGTAATTTGTCTAGCTAGGCCCAGTATGCTTGACTATCATCATTTTTATTCTCCATATCTGTTTGTTTTATCTTTTGGTGAGATTTGTTGATTCTTAGCACTTCTTTCCAGTTTCTGGGTCGTAGACGTGATGTGGAGTTTAGGAGGGCAGGTTACAACACTGAGCTTTCTGCCCCTTTAGATAACATTCCCTTCTCAACAAGCTCAGAAAGGGAACGGATTGAAGTACCGGTATGTTCAAATGGTTTCTATTATGATTCATGAATATGGTTGAACTTTACAATTTTAATACCTATTACTGAACTATTTTATGCACCAAAATACCCACTTCTTTTTGTATGGTTTAAATCTACTCTTCAGCGTGAACTATGTAGTTAATTATGATTATAAAATACTACTATCTGTTTGCTAGACTCTATTAACAGTGTATTCTCTCTGTCATTTAAGTTCTCCAAGTAAACTAAGCTATTTGATGCACCAGTAAGACACTAATAGTTCACCGTACGTCTATGAGTGTAAAATCAGCAAATTTTTACTAAATGCATCTTATGTCATTTCTGTTTTTATGTAGGTGTTAACATATGATTATTTTGTAGGTATTCAGAAATAAATTGACGTTCTTTGCTGCTGCTAAGATTTCTTCATCATTCCCCGCTCCTGAATATCCGGAGATTGCATTTGCAGGTATATTGAACGAACTATTTCTGTGAAAAAACACGAAAAAGTCAACTGTGATAAACTTCTTTTTTTTGGAACGTTCGTTTGTTCAATTTGGTTGCTTATTTTCTTTAGGAAGTTTGCATTAGTTTCGATAAGTGAATCTTCAGATTGTTATATAATGAATATTTTACTAACGCTCCTTTCTCCTAATGGCTTATATTACTATTGTTTCACATTGATCTGTAATGAATGAAACATGTAAAATATATAATGATGTCTGGAAGAAGGTCCTGGTGCTTATTTGACAAACTTGACTGGATTTAATACTCAAGTGAATCTGTTTTTTAGGACGGTCAAATGTGGGGAAGTCATCTTTGCTAAATGCACTAACTAGACAATGGGGAGTTGTACGGACATCAGACAAGCCTGGTCTCACACAGGTGCTATATTTGTTATTATAATTGAATTTGAAATTATCAGAATATGCTTTATAACAACTTACAATCCTTTTGTAGACTATCAACTTTTTCAAACTTGGATCAAAACTCCATTTAGTCGATTTGCCGGGATATGGTTTTGCTTATGCTAAAGAAGAAGTGAAGGAAGAATGGGAGGCACTTGTGAGTATGAGAATAAGTGTTATTTTTTATTTTTTTTATTTTTTTTTTGGTTAATATATAGTATGGCACATCATCTCTATGCATTAACAGCTGATAAGTTCAGGTGTTGATCACAGTTGGTGCTAAGCAAAAGGAAACACTTGTGTATATAATATTGAGATAAAAGTCAATATGCTTGAAAATATTTATAGACTGGGATTTGCACTATATAAATATTTAACAGTGTTTAACCACTGAAGTTTGAGTTAATAACTGGTCCTAACAAGACCAACTCGAAGTTTTCTCTATCTTTACTGTATATGCTTGATTGTATATACAAAAATCACGACATATGTTAATATTATGGTTTATCGCGATTCGCATGATAGGCTACACCCAATTTGAAATAACTGAAGCATTATAGTGCTAAATGAAACAATATTACTCACTTCTTGGCCAAAGAATATCCTAAATGATGCAAGGTGTATGCGTTACTGTTTTTTTTTATTTGATGCATATTTGATTATAGTTTTTTAGGAGGAAACTGCATCATTGTTCTGGTGATGGGAAATATGAAATTGGGAAAAAAATTTAATAAATTGATAATTTGAGTTAAAATGGATAGTACTTGAACTTGGTGATACTTTTATCACTTCTCTACTGGAACTGATCCTTTTATTGACTATGCTTTGATATGTCTTTGTACTCGTTATATTTGGTTTCAATTATTTTGGCTTGTTATTTTAGACATTCTTTTTTCACTCCCCTCATTATTCATGCACTTCATTTTGCAGGTGAAAGAGTATGTGTCTACACGTGTTGGTCTAAAGCGAGTTTGTCTTCTTGTAGACACGAAATGGGGTATGAAACCAAGGGATCATGAACTTGTTGATTTGATGGAAAGGTAAAATCGTGACGAGTACGTGTACTTATTCATGTCTGTATAGTGTTTTCTTTAATTATTCGAAGGATGGGTGGGGACTTCACAGTTTTATATTTGAATCATGCTATAATGCCAGGGGGCCAACCAAGTATCTTTATCCTTTATATTTACACGTTACTTTTAAATGGTGTCTTACCATGGCCATGAATCTGTGATATTGTTTCCTGAATATACAGGTCGCAGACCAAGTACCAAATTGTTTTGACAAAGACAGATTTGGTTTTCCCAGTTGATGTGGCTCGCCGAGCAATGCAAATTGAGGAGGTAAATGTATTAGACGTATTGTGAATCTAAATTGAAGTTTTTACCCCCCTCTGTTCCATGACTGGTTCCCCGTCTGATCTTGTAGAGCCTCAAAGCAAAGAAGTCTGCAGTTCAACCTGTGGTATGAAGGATATGGCTGGTTTATTCATTCTTTTAATGTTCATTTTCTTGCTTAACGAACTAAAGCTGGTGTGGCCTTTGTATATAAATGCAGATGATGATAAGCTCAACAACCGGAGCTGGTATCAGAAGTTTAAGAACAGCGCTTGCTAATATTGTTAAGTTTGTTAAGCGCTGAAAGGTACTTTGTTTTGTAACATTTTCTTGTGTCAAATTTATGTAAAAGATTTTGGCTTTCAAATTTCCTATTTTGTTGATTCGATGTAGTTTAAATTTGATTCGTGGATCATACTCTTATAATTATTGAAATCAGCTCAGTTTATGTTCTGTGTATACGTGTTCGTTTGCATATATTAAGATGGACGAGTTAATTTGACATTTTGACAGGAGACTGAAACTTAAAAAATTCATGAAAATTATGATGCAAATATGGAATTAACTGACAGTGTAAAACATATTTGGTGATCGATTAACTCAATAGGTTTTATTCAAAATATTTCACACAGAAGAAGAGTTATGAAAAAACCTCGACATAGTTTATAACTCTTCGAAAGGGAAAAGGAGGCCCAGAGCAAATATTTTATTAAAAGATAATACAAGATATTGGATATCTCTGTCAAAAGATTGAAGGTGAAGTTAGCAATCTTAAGAATTGAGACCGGAAAATATCAGTGGAAGAAGCACAAAAGGCCAATGAGAGGGGTTAGATAACCAAATCGAAGAAAGGCCAAGAATGGAGGTCCCTAGTTGGAAAGATCGCCTAACATTCTCATACTAAAATCCCTTGTACATCATTCAGGGATATCAGATGAAATTAGAACAATACCAGTTCAAGATTGATGAGCACGGAAAGATCACCAAATATTCTCATACTATACTCCCTTAAACATCGTAAGGCACTGATTGCAGTGTAAAAGAATATTAGAGCTTGCTTTAAGCCTTCACAAAATATGGCATTGTGCAAAGAAAGGTGACAAGTTACAATTCCAGGAGTGCCATTCTGGAAAGGAGTCGAATTTTCTGTGACAGAAAGTACCTACAAGCCATGGTAAACAGTGTTGCTACATGTTCCCTAGTCTATTGCAAATAAGAGCGCAACAAATACTCGTGATGGCAAAGTACCAACAAAATTACTATTTACCACAGCTAAACAACGTAAAGAATATTGTAAACCTAATCAGCCATGGCTCGCAACTAATGTTCTTAAACTGTTCTTTAAAATTCTTTTCTATTTTACAAAATAACAGAAACTAATTTCAAATGCGGAAAATGACAACCAAATATGTTCACTAAATGAGCTAAACAAGCTCTAAAATCTGAAAAGTCGCAATCACCATCCAAAAGTGTTGACAACTAGCAAAATATTGTCTTACACGTGAAATAGACAAGATCTACTAAACATAGACAAAACACAAATGCTGCCAACCTGCTGCTATCTCCCAGTAGCCTGAAAAGAAACATGAATTCCGTAATATAAAGCAAGTATTAATAATGTAAAAAACATACACATACACATAAACAGAAATTTTGAAGGGCAATGGGAGCACTGACAACACAAACAAGAGACGAGAAGTGTGAAAAATGCTTCAAATGACTGAATATTTTAGCACTGACAATAAAATTCCCTACAGAAAATGTTCTTAAATGAGCTATTCACAAACCAAACAAACTATAAAATTCATCCATAAAAACAACATATTTGGCTAAGGGAAATGTCTAATTGTATGGTCTAAAAAATCAAGTACAGCGTAAACAAGTGATCATTTTTAAAGAAGTGTGAGAAGAGGTGACAAGAACGATGGCTGCACAACAGCTCATGCTTTAGTGAAGGCAACAATAATTACTTTAGGGAAGACAATAATCTTGATCACTAAAGCATTAAGCAAATATTCGAAATCAAATTCCACAAATAAGCTCATAACTTTGGGACACACGAGGCTGGAAAATCTAGAGTTCTAAATTTCACTCCAAGTTGACCTTTAGTTTCGTCGTTGTCTTCTCCCTCTTCATGTGTTTTTACTTTTCATTGTTGATAACAGCCTAAGTTTACAATCTATTTGCAGCTTCCATGTGTTCATGTCCTCACCTTTTGGTACTTTTTATTTGTAGAAGTGTCGAAGATCGCTGTAGGGTTAGATTTCAATGTCAAGTTAGAAGTGAACTCCATAGTTAAAAAACTTAGCGTGGTGCTCTACACAGTTCTTAACTATGTGAGAAGTGAAATAGTGAGATTATTTCTCAACAGTCACCACCATATATGACCAGAAACATATCATCCTGAACTGGAATTCTTTAAATCAAAGCTAACGAAAGATATCTATATTAGTGCAAAATAGAAAATTAAATATCTATGTCATGCAATAACTAACCGTGGTCGATACATTAAAAAAAAAAAAAAAGAATCCAAAAAATCTTACCGATCACGAGTCAAAAAGAGGTCTTTGCCAACTAATTAGACTTGAACAGCTCCTGAAAATTTGTGTTGACTTTCAACTCAGTGAACATGGCACTAAACATAGCTTTTAAATTGTCAAATTGAGTAGAGATTGTGAATGAGATTACTTTGACCCTATTAGTTATTTAGCCTAGAAAAACGCTAATGCTTGCTTGTTCTTCCACTTCTTCATAATTAATTCTATCTTCATTTTACTTTTTAACAGTTGTGTGCCTATCAGAATTATGAATACACTAGAATGTCTTTTCATTACACGCAATAAAGTGTAATGATATTTGCAACAAATGAGATCTTATATAGCATTTTGTCATTACTTGAACAAAATTAAGCATTTGGGTTAAATATTTGGATATAAAAGAAAATTATGTCACTTTTTTTTAACTGTAAATGGTTCATAAGATTAAATTTCTAAATCCACTTAATAACTCATAAATGAAAATTAACATCACAAGCCTGATCTTGTTGTAAAAGGCTGAACTTTTTCACTGGTACTTGCATTTATTTGTGGACTGTATGCCGCATGGGATTCAGTTTAAGCTACCTGAGATCGCAAATGTTCAACCTCAGAGCGCAGAACAGCCAACTGATCATCGAAGGACTTCATTCTTCTCTGGAATCTTTCTTCATAAAGCTCGCTAGAAGCATCTCTTTTGCTCCTAACTTGTGGTGGCATAGGACCTAACCTCATTTTCCGGACACGGCCATTGTCCGCACATGGTGTAGAATCAAACCCCATTTTCTGAAAGTTTTGTGCATTTTTCCATCACATAACCAAAATTTAGCACGCGGGTGAAATACTTGCATATAAAGTGAAAATTAGGTCACATTTTTAAGAACAGATAGTTGCATTTGTTTATGAAATGGATGCCGGTGCAGTCTAATATATACATATATATAGTAACTTTTAATAGATAATATGCAACCAAAAACAGCAGAATGACATACTATTAAGTGCTTTTGTAATATGCCTTTCCTCGATACCGGGGCTTACTTGGGATTCAATCCGAGCTACCTTAGATCGGACAAATTCAACCTCAGAGCGCAGAAAGGCCAACTGGTCATCCATGGCTTTCATTCTCCCCTCATACCTTTCATAGCATTCCCTCCATGCACTTTCTAAAATCATTCTCCTCAATCTTTCTTCATAATGCACGTCTTGATCACTTGGAGCATCTCTTTTGCGTTTAACTTGTGATGCTGTACTTGTCTGTGTACGGCCATTGCCAAACCCCATTTCTGAAAGTTTCACACATTATTTCCATAATAAGAAGCTACAATCATAGATAACTATTTAAAAGTTCTAAGATCTAATAATTACGGAAATAATTAAAATTATTAAAAGAATGATCATTTAAATAGTCAACAATTAAAATTTAGAACATAAATTAATTGAATAGTGTATTTAAATGTAAAATAATAAAAGATGTAACTTTATATATAAAAATAATCCCAAACCCCAAAAGGAAAATGAAAAATTGCCATAAGAACACTAACAACAAACCCCCTCCATAGAAATCCGAAGAAAGAGAAGTTAAAAGGTTGCTATCCAGCAGACGCCATCTATTATGAGGATGATCAAATTTCATGAAGGGGTAATCTTTTTGAAGAAAATAATTTAATGCAGGCAGTATATCCGCTAAACAATCAGTTAATATTCTATAGGCAGAAAAATTATTGCAAGAGGAAATCTCTAAAAGCACATAAAATTACTTCAGCGCAGAAAAATTGGTTCTTGTTTTTCAGCACAAAATTACACTAATGATTCGAAAAATAAATGCAAAAAACTAATAATCTGAACATATATATTACCCAAAGTCTTGAGGGCTGGAAAGAAACTCGATTTCTCGAATGGTGAGGATAAGGATACAAATATGGACGGAAATTTGCGAATTGGGAGACGAGGAGTTGAGTTATGATAGAAAATGTAGGAATTGGCACATTTTAATGCACTAGGTTGCAGACCAAATCATAACTATATCGATAGCTTAGGGACCAAAGGTGAAATTATCCCTCTCTCTGTTTTTAGTTTTTTATTTTTCTTTTTCCAGATGAATTTGTTTTTCGTCAAAAAGTTATAACCAAAGATTGAATCTTTAGTGAGAATTATTCTTTGAATCTGTTTTAAAAGGTTATGTATAAGGATACTAAAAAAATTCATTTAACCCAATATTTGCGGGCTCTGTCTCAAATGAGATGAAGATTACCCGTCTAATCGGATAAAAAGAGCAGGTCAGAGCAGGGGTCGTTGCCCTGAAGACTCCCGTCGTCGATAGATGTCCCATGCCACCTTTCGTAACAACTATGCTTCAGAATGAAGTAGGCACAGGACGGATACAAGTAAAATAGTCTTAGTCCCACTACACGTCTCGTTTCAAGTTTATTTTAAACTTAATTTTTTATGAAACAAAAATAAAATATTTATCATTATTTTAAGGAGAATATGAGTTGTTCATAACGAATTGGAGAAAAAAATTAATATTAAGACATAAAAAAAGTTAAAAGTAAAATATAAAAAGGGCGATAAACCGCCCTGATCTCATCCCCAACATGTATCGTTCCGTCCCGGTTTAATCATATATGAGGGCGGGACAAGGTAATAAAAGTATCTGATGGAGCAGAAAATATAAACGGCTGACTTCCTCTATTGACATCCCTAATTATGTATATGGGCGGGTTAGGTTGGGTTTGGCTAGGCTAGGCTGGGCTGGGCTGGGGTGAGATGGCATGGCTTGGGGATGGGGATGAGGACGAAGTCGAGTTATCATATTCATATTCTCATTTTTCTTTTATTTGTCTTTTCTTTATTTGCCTTTAAAAAAATTGTGACAATGTCGTGTCCTCTCTTCATATTGTAAGAATATAATATGTGAAAATCGCATAAAATCATATTTTTTAAGTTATCATTTCAAAATTCAGATTTAAAGTTTGTTTATACAAAAATCAGATGATAATTCAATATAAATAATAATATTATACAATCAAATTAATTTATATAGCAACCCTACATCCATTCACCCTACCTCACTCCTCCAAACCCTAAATTTTCCCTCATTTTCTCTATATCTACTTATCTATCTAACAGCCATCTCTCTCCCTTCTCTAACAATGCTCACCGACGACGAGCATCGTGCACTCTCCTCCCTCGCACCACTGCCGCGTTGTGCTGCACCTAGCAACATGGTAGGCACGGCATCGTAACCTCTGCATGCGGAGGTGCAACAGCTGCAGTGATCTGTACTTCACGGCATAGCAATGACTTTCCTTCATGCGCAGCAGTGCATCGTCGTTGCGCACGGTGCAGATCCATTCTCTTTCTTCTTCTTCTTCTTCTTCTACTTTTTTTAATTTTTGAGTGGTGCGACGGCGACAGTGGTGTGTTGGTTTTGCAATTACGATGATGGTGGAGGTGTACGATGCAGTTTACGGTGATTGGGTGCGACGGTGCGGTGTAGTGGTGGTTGGGTGCGATGTGTGTGTGTGTGTGTGGTGTTGTGTTGTGTTGTGTGCGGTGGTTGGGTGAGATGCGATGGTGATGTGCAGTGGTGGTGTGCGGTGCGATGGCTAGGTTCGATGGTGCTTTGTTTGATGGTTGGGTGCGATTGTGTGGTTGGGGTGCTATGTGCGATGATTGGGTTGGATGCGGTGGTGATGTGTTGTGGTGGTGATGTGTGGTGCAGTGGTATCCAATGGTTGGGTATGGTGCTATGTGTGGTGATGTTGGCGGCATGGTGTTGGCTCTGGTGGGTGTGTAGCGTGCAGTAGTGTTGATCGGTTGTGGTGAGTTGATGGGGGTGGCTCTGACGATGGTGTTTGACGGCGATGTTGTGTAGTGTGGTGGTAAGGTGATGGTGGTGATTACAAATCATTTTGTTAGTTATGATCAATAAATTGATTAATTTATGACCAATAAATAATATGTAATCAATTATTTGAGATTGTGACCAATAAATTGAATATTTTGTGATGTATAAAAAATATGTAAACAAATTTGTGATTAATATATAATATGCGACCTAAAAATTTAAGTTGTAGTTTATAAAATTTGTTATTTGTGACTGATAAATAAATTGTGACTTACAAATTTTTTGATTTGTAACTGATGAATAGATTGTAACCTATAAAGTCTTGATTTGTGATCGTGTAATAATTTGTAACCTATAAAATTTTTGATTCGTGACCCAAAAATAATTTGTGATCAATTAATCATATAATTTGTGACCAAATAGAATAGAATTGTGATCTTAATATATTAAATTAATAAAATATATTATTAATTAATTATTTCATAAATAAAATATAATTAATATCTGATTTTTGAAATTTCAAACTGTATTTTTAAATTTTCAAATGGACCATATCTAATCTCTTACATATGAAATATTATATGGAAAATAATTGGGCCTGAAATCTGATTTGGAATTTTGTACGTCGATTCTGCCTTGGGTTCAGATTCGGCGATGGATCAAAATTCGGCCCAACTAGATTCCTCGTACTGTCTGTGAATGAAATTGGGCCTGAAAAACCTAAGGGACTAATTTTCAATTTACAGAAAAAATGTAGGGGCAGTATTGCTTGATTAATTTTGTCTTCTTACTTGTTAGGGATTCAATATTTTTAGTCTCTTGTCATCATCGTTGAACCTTTTTATTATTGATGAAATTTCTACAAAACTGAGAGATTTGATCTCGAATTCAAAGTCAACATATTATTGATTTATTATTATTTTTTGACAAGTTATTTTGTTTATAAGATGCTACGTTATCAATGATTTTTAAACAATCCGACTGTTGATTATTAGTACTTTTGAACGAATTCTATGTTGCCATTTTTCAATTTATTCGTTGGGTCTTTTACTCTCCATAATTTAGATTCGCTATTTTTTTTTCTCATTTTCAAATGTAACCGTACCTTAACTCGATCTACATAGAAAGAAAAAAAAAATTGTATATTTTATAAAAAAAAAAGTGTTTTCCAACAAAATATCTAGCTCTCTTGCCAGCTCAAGTCATAATTAGCACATTTTTTGTAATTTTTATTTTAACATTGTGTGAAAGTATTCCATTCGAACATATCATCATGAACGTATGACAAAATAAAGTAGGAACAAAGTTTCGTCCAGTGAAAAAGCAACAACTGAGAAGATATTATGGTCCATCCTATTCCTATCCTAGTAATACAACGATTACGACATGTGCCACAACTCACCTTTACCGACAAAGTCAAAATATAATAAAACTAATATTCATTCCTAGTTAAATTTGTAATTTTTTTTCACTCGTGTTACAAACAATCTAGCTAAAATAATTGTTACAATTTGCAACGATGCAATTCCATATAAATATCGTCCAATAATATATAATCAAATATTTAATAGTAGTTAATTATTATGTTTGTCGTAGGTGGTGCGCCCCCATGCTAAGATGACCTATGTCAAGCCATTCATCGTGTACTAATAATTTGTTAGATAAAATTAGAAATTAAATCTTTCCGGTTGCCCTAATTTTAAGTTTTTTTATCGTAAAATTTGTTGTTCAATTCAATAACTTAACAACTGGTTATCCAAAATAGAATAAGACTTAAAACTGAAGATATGAAGAGATAATCAATTCTAATACGAAATGAAAATCTCGTGTCATATCGACCTAACACTCACCTACAACGTTATTTAATATGGACAGACTTTAGGATAAATCAATTGTTCAATTGACAATTACTAAAAGTAATATGATGGGATTAGTCAATAATCTCATAGTATATAGGAATAAAAGTAAATGTCCCCTATTGGAGCATGTACATGCAGATGGCCTTTTCAGTGGTCAATTGCTGAGGTCAATGAATGTACATCTTTTATTTTCCAGTAATTGGAATTGCGGGCATTCACACGCAGGAGTCATTCTCATGTGTTTATTAATAATCCGCACCTTTGCTACTTCTTTTGGGGGTGGGTGGGGGGGTGTGGAAATTCAGTTTTTGAAAAATGAAATCAATTTGTACTTATTGAAATACTTTCATTGGAATGATATACTAATAATATAATTTTAAAAAAAAAGAATAACTATACAATAGTTCGTCAAGAATTAAAAAATAGAAAACTTTTTTATCCAATATTTTTAGTGATTAAAAATATATTAGATTTCATATTTTTAGCAAGTGGCGATCAAGAAATCATCGATTTTACTAGTGATCAATTTTTCTCATTAGCTTGTGTTTGACACTCGTTTCTTCTCAAACTCACTTTTAATCACATATTTAATGAGATCTACAACTTTTATCAAAATTTACTAAAAATCAGTTTTTTAATTAAACCAAGCAGGGACTTAGATCTTTTGAGAGAGAGGCTTGGGTTGCTTTGACCTAGACGTATTATTTAGCATCACTTTTGTTAGTTCGGCATCGTTTTTAATGACATTCAAGTATTATTGATCGATAAATCATAGGATAACCAATCATATGTAAGATGACCTCTCACTTAAGGTCATGACACCAACAGTTCTATATGACATCACTTTAAAGATGAGTCGTATTCATACCAATGATACTTTGAACTAAAAATGTCCAACATTTATCTGCGTGCTTGAAAATTAAGGTCAATAGCGAGCTTTGGTCCCGTTTTCATACTTTGCAAACTGATTCCTTTCATATTGGTTATTGCTAATAAATTTATCCTTTGACTTGACCCAAACAGATCTTTTTTTAGGGTTTACTAATCTGCTAGATTTTGTTTTGAGTTAAAACTCGATCATTTGGTAATTTATGTGTCTTTAAAACCAGTCGGACTGTCTAGGCATGTTAAAAGTCGCGTCCGTGCTCACGTCGGACTGTGCCACAGATTGTCTTGCCTAGTGGCTCATCCACGACGAAAGAATTTGAAAAATCAATTAATTTGAGGGGTTTTTCAATTGAGATTTCAATGAATTTCGTGAATTTAAATACATTTTAATATAATCCATAAGAATCTTATTTACAATGGTGAAAGTTTAAAAGAGTTTTATCCTGTGTATTTTTAACCCATGTTTGATAGAGATTAAAATCATTAGTAGATTTTGATAAAAATTGACAAAATACGTGGTTGAAAAGTTGTAGATCCCACGAAATGTGTGGTTAAAATTAATTGTTGATTTTGACTTGAGAATTTAATTGAATTTTAATCTAAATCAAATAGAGACTTAATCTTGAAATTCATCTAAATCTCTTGAAATTTGTTTATTAATGAAATCTTTAAATCCACGAGTAATTAAAGATACTTTAAATTTTAAAGGATTTCATTGCAATCCATTAAAATTTCAATTGGGACACCTAGATTTTAATTGATAAAATCTATTAAATATCAAGTGAGAACGCCCTAAAGAAAAAAAAAACTTTTAAATTCATTAGAATTTCAGTTGAAGACAAACCATTAGAACTTATCTTGTTAACTCGCAAAATTTCTTTTAACTCGGTCCCTTAATAGATCAATCAATTTAAAAAATTAGGAATGTCCAAATATAACAATTTATCTAACAAAACTAAAAAATAAATTTCATTGAAGGTTAAAACTAGAGATATCCATATGACAAAACTGACTCAAATAAGATGTGTATCAAACTCATCATTTGCAATTTTGCACAGCATATGAGCTCATTTGGCATGGCTTTTGAAAAGTCAAAAGTAGATTTTGAGACTCAAAAATTATTTTTGAACCCCGTTGGCTAATTTTACAAAAGTGATTTTGATAATTAGAAGAACTTTTAGAAAAAATTGACTCAATGTTCTTTTAAAATTTAATTTTCAAATAAAAATTAAGAAGATTTCTTTCAAAAGTTCTTCTATAAAAAGTAAAAGTATGAACAAATGACATGTCAAACGATCCCGTAATCATGCAGGCAATATTTGGGCTGAACCAATTAGTCCATAGAAATTTCTTCGCCTTCACTTTTGTACAACGTATTGTCCCGTAAAATTAGACGGAGATAAGACTTTTCCCAGTAATTTGCATACGCAATCGAAATAATGATTATTATACCATAAAAAATAATTAGAATACGGTAAAGTGGTGGAACATTTTAGTATTGTATTATGGATGTCATTTTCATCTAGACATTAATAACGTGCACCTTTTCTCCTTATGTTGCTACTTTCTTTGGATAAATTTCCAAGTTTTTGAAAAAGGCTATTAATTTTGTAATTCTTCCAAATACGTACGTGGGAAGGATTGAATTGTAATATAAAAATCAAAATAAGAAGAATAATAAAACAATAGTTAGCTAGGATAATATAAGGGTGCATTTGATTGCGGAGAATGGAAAGAAAATAAGAATGTGTTTGGTGCACATTATTGAGAAAATATTGCATTTTATGATGTGATGGAAAATATGTACTTAAAAATTATGGAAAAATTTTGAATTTACGTGTAATATTATTTTATTGAATAATGTAGTTGAAGATGACTTTTGAAAGAATGAATTCAATTGTCTAGAACTTATTTGTATGAAAATTATTAATTAAATGTGTTCGATTGATTTAATTTTCGATTAAGAAAATATTATACTTATTCATTTTTTATTGGTGGGTAGAAGATAAAAGAGAAAAAGAGAGAGTGAATTCCCTGAAAAATAAAATCATACTCCCCTAAAAAAAATATTTTCCTTTATTTTGAGAAAAATATGATCATGTGATCAAAAGTATAAAAATGTTTTACATGTGAAAAAAAAATTTCAAGACAAAAGAAAAAATTGGGTTAAAAAAACGCATTTTTATGAACAATATTGACAATCAAATGTACCATAAAAGAAATTCGATTTAACCAATATTTGGCCATCCAAATTTCATATTCTGGCAGACGAGAAAGACATCGTGATTAAGAAACCATCAGCTTTACTTGGCGGTCGAGTTAAAAGAATTCTTATAATGAGGGTCTGAGTTGATTTATTATCAATGTTATACAAATTAGATTGACTTGATTGGTTCGACTAAAAAAATTTGAATCAATTTAAATTGTATTGAAAATAAAATCAAAATACACAAAATGGGTTAAATTAAGTCTATATTTGACAAAGTTTTTATATTATAAACCGATAGATCTGATGAAAAGTACAGTCAAAGTGAATAAAAATTAATCAAAGTGAATAAAAATTAAAGTCTAATGAAATGTGTGGCTAAAAATGAAGTTCCATGATCTTTTAATTTCAAAAAAGTTTGATCCTGGAGCTAAGTAAATTCAAAATCAGTCGATCCACCTCCAAAAATCTTTTTGGAGACCATGCTCAAGTTGACATTTAAATTATTGCATTTTAACGTGCTCACAATAAAATTAATGTCAACTTCCAGCTATGTTTGTATATAGAATGGAAAGAAAAGAGAGATTGTGGAAAGTTTGATCAATTTTTCTAACTTTCAGGTGTGAACTTTGGTCTCAAAAAATATTCTTTCCATACGTTTGAATTGTGTTCTTTCATATTGCTTACGTATTCTAAGCAGCTGTTGATTTTACTTTTTTGACTCTTACCATAAAAGTTTTTCTTAGGGATGGCAATTTGTTCCCCAAATAGTAAATGGTGACGTGACGAAAAATATAGTCCCATCCCGAATTATCAAAACATGCTTCGTTTGTTTTTATTTTATGTTCTTCGATTTGAATTGTATTTTAAAAAATAATTAATTAATAAGCAAGATGGTGAATGAGATTTTTATTTTTTTAAATTTATGTCCGGTCCCGAGTGTGAAAATTCTCTACGGGATGACAATAGTAATAGTCGCTCCAATCCTGTTGCTATCCCTAACTGTTTATATTTTTCACGTCTCTATAAAGTACAAAACAATCGAGTTGGATCGAATCAAAACCAATTGGTATTGATCCAATGCGATTCTATAAATTGATCTAAGACTTTGAAGAAATGTAGTACTTTTTGCAAATAATTAATTATTAGATGAGTTTAATGGTCAAAACAATCTTATGGGCAACAGTGAGTATCGTTATTTTAAATGATAAAAATGTTAGACGATTGAGGTTCAATGAATGAGCAATAAAACACTATAGTCAACGGTGTGTATCGTTAATAAATGATGTTATTCTTCCGTCGATGAAAGTTGATTAGCATTTTCTTGGCAACGTTATATGTAAATTTTAATGAACATATAAGCCTATCTTTGGCTCATCTTTACTAATGATTAATAAATATTCAAAATCAATTTTTATTCGTAAATTTCGAAAAATACACTCACTTATTCACAATTCACTTTCATTTTAAATCATTTATAAATACTTCTCAAACATACTTTAAACTTTGCATCATGGGATTGACAATGGCAAGAAGGTGATTTCTGTCTATTCCAGGGCAGGAAATTCTACACATGAATTAGCAAACTACGTTATTTCTATTGCACAAAATCCTAGGTATTTAGGGAATGCTTTGTGCCAAGAACAATTATATCTAATATTACTTGTACTATGTTATCAGATCAAATGACATTAAATGTGTTCAAATTTTGGTGTGATTCGAATTCCTTTGTTGAAGTTGTTTGAAGTATTGCAGAATTCTAATCGAAATGCACGTCAAGGAGAATTCAATTTGGAATGTTGTTGGAGTCCTATGTCAAGTTGAAATTCTATTTTGAAAGACTATTGAGAGTTGGAATTTGTATTAGGCTTGAATATGTTAAATTATGTATTAGTGTCACATAAATGAATGTTGTAGCACCAATAATGTTAAACAACATTAGCCTTTTGTTACTTTTTCAACAGTGAAATTTGGCCAATTTGGTTTGATCTAAGACAATTATACACCAATTTAGTCCACTTGAAACATCGAGTACATGGGACAATATGTTGGATAGAAAATGTAATAAAAAAATTTTAAAATGTGTGTTATTATTCTAATCTCTATAATGTGGAATGTTTCACGTGGAAAAAACTTTTATCTCTCTCAAATTAAAGTCTTTAAATGTGGTATATTTTTTCTTGTCTTTATACCATGGAAAAACTTTTATTCCCTCAACCACCTAACCTAACGCACGATGCTTGATTTTTACACACATTACAAACCAATTGATTTAAATTTCTTTGATGATTAATTGGCTATAAAGCGAGTGGTACAAAATGTCATTTTTATACAGTAAAAAACCGAACAAGCCCCTATCCTATTCACCTCTCTTGCGTATTTAGATCACCAATAGTTGTCCACCCAATGGCAATTGTGTCATTTGCCACCCAGCTTGACAGCCATTTGATCGGCTCTCCACCTCCAATTCGGCTTGCTCAGCCACCGCCTCTTTCCTTCTCCGCTTAGGTGAGCAACTCTCCGAAGCAGACGAAGCTGCCGGCTCAGGTGACCTCCTCTTAGCCGTCACTCTAACCGGGTCTGGCTCATTCGAGCCAACTTTGTGAGGAAAATTCAACAAAGCTTTCGAGCCACGCATTCTATAAGCCGCTCTATCATAAGCCAAACCAGCTTCTTCAGCTGTTTCATATGTCCCAAGCCACACTCTAGCGCCGTTTTTAGCCGGGTCCCTTATTTCAGCCGCAAACTTTCCCCATGGCCGACGCCTCACCCCCCTATAGTGCCTCCCCTTCAATTCCGCCACCGCTGGCTTCGCCGTCACTGGCGGAGGAGCCACATATTCCGTCTTCACCGCTGCTAAACTCATCTCGGGTTCGACTTCAATCCTTGTCTCCACTTTAACGTCGTTAAAGGGGGTCCATCCAACGCTAACGGCGTCGCGCAAAAGTCCATATATAACCATATCCTCAGAATCATCAACTTTCAAAGGCAAGTCACCCCATGTTTCCGTTAAACACGACATAAGACTACTAAAACTCGAACTCCGACTATACACCGGTGATGACTCCACCGAAAAATTCACCGGCCGTAGCTCACTAAAATTTGGTTGATGCATTTTTTTTGTGTATATATCAAATGGTATTTTCCAAAAATTGGGATTTTCTTGAAAACAAGTCTAGAGAGAGGGGGAAATGTAGAGGAAGAAAGAGAGAAGCCTGAATGTTTGGAGAGAGAGGAGATGGGGATATATATAGGATGATGGGAGAGAGAGGTGCATGCACCCGTGGGGCAATGTGGGAATTAAATTAATTAGTGGACCATTATGCCTCGTTACACAAGGGCCCACGTGTGATCTTAATTATCCTATTATCCTACGTGACAAACGGTTCGACGATCCCGTTTTCTATACACCTACACGAGGCGAAGTTAAACAGACTCTTAAGTACGGTCGACCCACTTTTCCTCGAAGGGCAAGACTGGACTACCCTATTGCATGCAGACCCCATGGGAAAAGTCAGTCCGGAGCGAGGCAGTGAGAAGATCCTAAGCAGATCTTGTACTATGTGATTAACAAGACAAATCACTGTCATCGCTGCAAACCTATTTGGTCAAGTCCAAGACCGCAAACTAGGCCGCATTTAATGCTGTAATTGATTGATGTCTCTGACGAGAGAGGTCAGTCATTTGGATGGGGCCACGTGCATCACCATCTAACGACCTTTATCCATCATACCTGAGTATAAAAACTCGTACTTAGTGTAATTTAAAAATAATGTAAGTTTAGACTTCTAAATCTATAATCTTGTTACATTACACTCTATTTATTTTACCCTAAAGCCGACCCCCTTTTTTTATAACGGAAACTCATGTTTAAAGTTTTTCCACACTCATTCAACTATTTTCTTCAACTGACTTGATCATCGGAGTGGGCACGACCAACTTCACCCATTCCAGAGAATGCCACATATGACTAACGATTTGTCCAACTATGCAATAATCGAACTTGTGTGGATGTAAGAAGCATTGAAATTTGTTGGCCACATCATTGATACATTTTTTAGGGTCAACAAAGACTATTTATAAAGATTTGGGTAAGTACGCTCGAGCTCCATTATAATTAATTTTGATAGAGAAATATATTTTGTAATAATAATTTTTTTAAGAATATGTAGTTAAAAAAGAAAGAAAAAATTTAAATTTACGTGTAATATTATTTTATTGAAAAATATATTGTTAAAAATAATAAAGAGAAAAATATTTTTTTGAAATTAATGGAACCAAGGGCTATATGTCACATTATTTTTTATTAATTGTACAACATTTTAATTTTACTTAAAAGTCATCAATTTTTGTTCAACTAGACATTTGTGTCATTTGACTTTTATCAATCTTATATTAATTAACGCAATTTGTCGTGACAATTTTCATTCCAAAGTCCATAATTAAATTTTGATCATATATTTTAAGAGATTTATAGTTTTTTAATCACATATTTCGTCGTAATTTATTGAAATTTTAATTTTAATCACCATTATACATAGGCATGATTACTTTAAAAATTATTAAGGTTTCTTGGAAATTTGACCGTGTGCAAGTGGTGCAAGTTGGTGGAATATTACACAATCACGTGGTTCAATTCATTTGGACAGGTTGTTGTCGTCACATGCAGATGTCATTGCTCATAATTTTTCTTTCATGATTTGGCTTTATGGTCTAGAGGTCTCAAAATAGACGGATCCGTTTGAACCGACCCATCCATGTTAGAATCAAGTTTTACCCGATATTATTATTGGATCAGCCCGTGTCAATTATCGAATGCATCATAATTGACCCGCAAAAAATTATATAATCCCCTAGATCGTCCATTGAATCAAAAATTTTCAAGCAGTGAGATTCGGTTAATCGGCCCGGATTGGATTTTTTATTTATTGATCCATGAAATCGGTCAATTTGAATTACATGCCGATTTATGGGACATTTTTATCGGATTAGTTCCGAGTAGGCTATGTAGGTTCGCCCAGTTGGACTCTACTATTCTAATCAATTAACATCAAAATAAAATGAACTTTGAGTTACTAAATTAAATGGCTTAAGGTCCACAATGAAATTTCTCTATGTTGCCAATAAAATACTACATCGGTAATTTATTTAAAAATATATAAAAAGGAATAATAACTTCAATTAATGACACCTACAATTTATTTGCTTGTGATCTATGATTGAAGTACCGTCACTAATTGTCGACGATATCATTAATGATATGGGTTCAATAATCATTGAAATAGGTGCATTAGTGACCATTGGCAATATTACTCTCTTTAATTCCATTTGAATCATCAATAGATTATACATCACTCATCAACAAGAGTTTCATCGATGATCATAGACTCTAGAGTGGGTGAAATAACTGGAACTAATCGAATCGAATCAGAATTGGCCGATTTGATTTGATTCTACTTAAATTTATATGATTTTGGTTCTTAAAACTAAGAATCGATCGATTTTTGGCTATGTTCCGATTCAAGTACCAACAATCAAGAACTGAGAATAAATTATTTTTTAATTAATTATCTTGTTTGTTAATTTGAAGAATGATTTTCACTAGACAATATTTTCATTTGTGTTTTTATGAGACTTATTGTTTATATTTTAAATATATGTATTAACTTTTGGGGATAAAACTTTGCACTCTAACTTGCATTAGTAATTTAAAAATTTTGATTATGGAACCAAATAAAACCAAACCAATTTGAAATCATTTGATTAAATTATGGTTCAGTTACATAATTACCAATGTAACCATACCCACTCTCTTTGGTGTTGAAAATTGGTTTGGAAGATTGAAATTTTGGTTAAGTATCAAAACCAAAAACTTGGAAAAAATGACTTTCGTGTCAATTTCTACCAAATATTCGGATTTGATCTGATGGTCAAATTACAAAAGTAAATAGACCAATTTGTTCTACTCGTCGAGTATATCGCTGTAGTATATTTGGAATCTCAAAATCAATTCCAGATGAATGAGAAATTAGGGTCCAAAGTTGGAAGAAAAATAGAGGAAACTGTCTGAAAAATGACTAAGGTTGTTGCTAGCTTATGGCTGGACTGTCCTTCGAGCGACAGGCCGCGACAAGTTAGAGAGAAAATCTATGTTTTTATCGCACGAACGAGACGATGGCGACAGGCTAGCGACAAGTAAATGGTGCGACCTTTGGCAAGTATTGTTGAGCTTGGGGCGCGGTATTTCATTCACAACCCCTCATCCTCTATAAATAGGATCCCTTGGACGTCCCTTTTACATCCCATATCATATTTGCATTGAGCATTACATTAAAACTCTCGTAAATCACTTCAAAAATCATCAAAACTCGTTTTCTTCTTTGTAAAGAGAAACTCCGTCGAAAGTTCCCCGTACCTATCAAAAATCGTTTTCTTCTTTGTAAAGAGAAACTCCGTGGAAAGTTCCCCGTAACTTGTGGTTTGAAGTGCTTCTACCACAAGTTGAATCCATTATATCTTGAGAGACAAGTACCGTAAACCGTGAGCACCGTTGTGGGACAATTTTGTCTTAAGGAAATAGTGAAAATCATTTGTCTCGGATTGTTGTTGTTGTTGTTCTTCTTCCATTCTTAGTTTTTATCTTTGATTTCGTTTGTGATTTTTTCGGATTAAACTTTATTTTTGGTTTATTCATTATACAACAATCCTTTCACCGGCACTTATATTTAGCCCGCGTCGTCAACATTTGGAACCAATCATTTGAAACCACATTCACCCCTTTTGTCCATTAAATCTCTCCTGCTTCAATAAATAGAATATCTTATGTGCTCCATTTAATATATGCATATAATTGCATAGGTCTTACTCAAATTAATAAATTAAAATCCCATCTTCCTAAATGAAACTTTTTGCACGAAACATCAAATACATATAAGAGCATTACATTTCATGTGCTTTCAATATACACTGGCTGTCTGGCTTGGCAATCAAATTAAGCTCACTCAACCTTTTCTTTCAGGATTTGAACTAGCCCATTAACTTGAAAATGAAAAGGAATGAGGAAGGCAGTTAGATGCTTAAGTCGACTATTATTGTAGCTTGAAAAATAAATCTTAAGTCCCATTTTTCTTAAAACTCATTTTCAATCACACATTTTATGGAATTCACTACTTTTTTTTATCAATTTTTAATCACATATTTAACCAACTTATATCAAATCTACGAACATTCTATCTTTTATCCAAATCAAACACGGCGTTGTATTTATAATGGATGGAGAGAGTGGGGTTGGGTTAGATGGGCAAGCCATACATACATAGGATCACCGTACCAAAGTTCGTAAATTTTCACATGCCTTGAATTTTTTAAGTGTCATAATATATCTCAAATTCCAGTAATGCCAATACATTATGTACTATGTGAAATACCTAGTTATATTTTCCAATTCTGCATGCCATAGTCGTTGACATTTTTGCTTGCCAATGTATGCTCTAACTTTGTGCCTTGTAGCTAAGTTGACCTTGATCAAGCCTTAATGACATTTACAATAGAATTGAGCTAAAGTAAGGAGCTTTGTTGAGGCTAATTAATTGTACTAATTTGTAAAGAGAGCGAGAAAGATTAGTGCTTGTGGCCTGAATTAACCTTCACTAATGTGATTCAACAAGCATAGGGTAATGAATAGTTTTGAATTTCTTCTAACTTTTTCAAAAATTTGTAACATTTTTTAAAAAAAGAACCATTTTTTGGTTCGAATTGCTAAGGTTAAACCCAAAAATAAAGTGGTAAAAGAATAGTCGTTATTGAAAAAATTTGTGTATATAAAAGAAATTAATAAAATAATGAAATATGGGGGATAAATATAAAATGATTTTCTGATGACATCATTTCTTTGTTAATTCATACGCTCGATCCCGTATATCTAGGCATAATGTAAACTGAATATCGCTGGCTTAAGGCAATTTGACTATATTCTTGTAATATTATATCAATTTCCTTTGTTTTTTCAAAATATTTTATTATTCCACTATGTCAATTTGAAATATTATACTGTCCTACTTTATCTTTTCCCAAAAATATTCCGGGCTCTAAGACAAACATTTTGAAAAATTTCAGACATTTTCTGAATTGATATCGCAAACAAAATCTTTAAATAAGATTATCGAATATGCTTGGATAATGATGTTTATTACAAAGCAAACAAAAAATTAGCTTACACCAAGATGAAGTAGGTAGGGCACGTTTATTTATTACAAACATGGTGTGTTTTTGTTTTGTCGGTTTTGTAGAATAATAGCTTTGCTGTAAATTAAACTTGTCTACTTAGTTTTCTAATATGGCTTATGTATTGACCCGTGTTTCAGTTTGCAACCACTCGAAATTCATAAAGTTCAACAAGCGGTTACATAATATGATGTGCGGGAAAAAAATTGGATGAAGATGTTGACCGTATTTGAAATTGACAAATTGTAGAGTGACATGTGATATTATGTAATCTCTGATATACATGTAGTAATATCATTTTATATATTTCTAATGTGGCATATTCCAAATAAATGAATTGTGTATCTTAGAAGAGTTTGTTTACGGGAAATTAAAAGGTGTAAAAATGTAAAGAAAAGAATAAAGGTTAGTATTTAGTAATTTTTAGTCCTTATCGTTGAAGACGCGGCAAAAAACAAAAATACAAGAAACGAGCACGAAAAAAAATATAAATTAAACGTGGTTCAATAAATTACAAAGATCACGATTTTTATTAATTTAGAATTACTTGATAATGATCACACGAGAAAACACACACGTAACGAGTTTTTACATGCATGAAACTTTCATTCGACTAGATCCACTTTAAACTTCCAATTCATATTCAAACAGAGCATATCGTCGGCACTCCGTGACAATATTAATTCTTGGCTATATTATATTGATCACCTTTGTCTTTTTCCTATTAATTTATTTTTCCTCTCTCAACCAGTTTAAAATTCCAAATATCCTATTTTGTCTTTTCTGTTAGTAATTGGAGCTTCCGGGTACGTTCATAACTTTTTCACTTATTTAAATATTGGATCCAAAGCAAGATCTTGAATTAAATATTTAATCTTTTTGGATTGTAAAGCAAACAAATTATTTGCTTAAAGATCTGAAATGACGAGGGTAAGAAACTTCCTTCAATCGCACAAATCAAAGAACGTTAAAATTTGAGGTTTCACCTTAAAATATCAACCTTATTAACAGGAGTAGCTCAAACTCTTATAAATTGGTCTGTATTTTCATTTTTAATCGATGTGAAATTTTATCCCTTAATAAAGAATTATGTTCCTTCAATTCATTAAAAGATACATCTGAAGAATTCAAGATTCAGCTATTAGATAAATGAGAACGCATGTCTAATCTTAATTAAGTGATTTATTCCGTAATAATAGTTTTTAATAAGGAAAAAGATTCAATTTTTTATAAACAAAAAGAAAATGGTGGCACGAAGCGACAAATTTGTAATTTACATTATTACTTTCAACTTCAGTATGCCAGAATAGACTAAAAATTAAACAAGAATATAATCTTGAAAATTTTGTGAGAGTCCCAAGACACAAACATACACGTGCCTTTTATCAACTGTTTATAAATTTGATCAAAATAAAATAATATGAGCTTGTAGATTTAATCAGGGTTACGCTCATATGAGCTATGATCCGAACTATGATCAATTGACCTCACATGTCGATAAGATGAATATCATGGACTAACGATACCGATAGGGTTTATTAAGATTATCTCGACTATGGGTTTGTTGCCTCATGGTCACACGAAATTGTTCTTAATCATTTTCGATTTGGATGTGTTCATCAATCCTCTTTTCAATTAAAAATAATACGAAGTGATATTTCCAATGCCTTATGAGCATACTCAAGGCAAAACAAAAGAGATTCAACGCAAAACCATTTATCATCTACGAGATGATTATTGAAGCAAAAAGATCATTGTATTAATTGACGTGTATATCAAGAGAGACCTCTAATTTTCTTATTCTCCTTTATTCTCACCGATAATTTAAGAAACGCTAGGACGCTCGTCCCATGTGCTCAAATTTGAAATTCTATATTTGGAAAATCCTACACAAGGTAAAATGCAATAAAGATGTACAATTTACTCAATATTTTCGTTACGTGAAAACTTTTCTTTACATTCACTTTTTTCAAGGATATTTTACCGATTCTCACACTGGATGAAAACTCGAGCCAAGAAGTCCAACTCTTTCTCATTGCAAGATTTAACTGATCGAATCGCTGTCATCTCAACGGACAGAAAAATTCGATCAGTATTAAATGAAATGACAGGGGATCAAACGGAATACAACATTTTTCTACGTTCAAAATTTTGAGAAGTTGACGTTGTTGCTTATGTGGTCGTACATTGGACTAACATTCACATATATTGATTAGTCAAACGGTGCATCGGTTGCGGTCTGAACCATGCACCGATCAATAATTGCCGCAATTTTTTAGCTTCAGTAAACCGCTGACAAGTACCCAACTGAAAATTGTCATTTGATTTGACCATTTGTTTGTTGAAATGTTTCGTGTTTGGTAGGAAATAAAATTTTAATTTTAATTTTAATTTTAATTTTAATTTAAGTCAAATCAACAATCAATTTTAATTACATAATCCATCACTTTTTAATCATACACATTTCATAAACTTTTATTAAAAATTTTTAAAATCTGATTTTATTTCCCACCAATTAGAGGCTATACATATATATATATATAAAAGTATTTGCTTATAAGCAACTCTTTAAGATTAAACAACCCAAATGTCGTGGAAAATTGAATAAGTATTATAGGTGTAGAATTCTTGTTTATCTACTTCGGAAATATGTTCATATACATAAACTATAAATAATTAGAGCATTAAGCTAAATGCAAGTAAAATCCTTCGTAGAATATATTATTTTAAGTGCGAAAAAAAGAATAGTGTAATAATTTGTGAGAAAAAGAGTTTGAGATTGAGGTTAACTTCACTAAAACTATAGTAAAAAAGCTTTTATTAGGATATAAGATATGGGTTACAATTAAATAACTAATCTACTTATTTATAATTTTGACCGGTAATAAAATTTATATATTTTAGAAAATTGTCTAAATGAATTCTTTAAACTTAGCCAAACATGCAATTCATATCTAAAGTTATTGTCACCCGATAGAGGTAAAAAAAAACATGTGACAATCAAGAATAATCAATTTAATTATTGAAACTCCTATGACTTCTAAATTATTTTTTATATTAAATGTGGCTATTCAGTAACTATTTTTATTAAGAGTGTGTTTGATTGCGTGTGTGAAAAGAAAATAGATTCTAGATAATTCAATTGTCTGAAAATTATTAATTATATGAATTTGATTGATTAAGTTTTCAATTTAGAAAATATTATACTTGTTTATTTTTTATTGTTTGATAGATGGGAGAGGGAAAATTACCTGAAAAATAAAGACAATCCCTCCATAAAGAAAATGATTTCCTTATTTTTAAGGAAAATATGATCACGCGACCAAATGTTGGAAAAAAATTGTCTATGGTAAAATTTTCAATCAAACATCCAAAAAGTAAAAATTTTGACAGAAAAATGATATTTTTCATGAAAAATAAAACTAATCAAACACACACTAACAACATTTATTTTCCCTACGAATAATTGTGAACTTTTCTTACTTTAAATCTTGTCCAAACAAGCTCGTCGCTTTCCAAGCATAATTGACGTTACAACTAAAATGACATTTTTAACATGTAACTCACGTATGTTATGCTGCAATTTCAATTGACTTGTTTTATCCATCCACATTAATTCATGTGAACGTAATAATATTCTTACCTAGTTTTTCATCCATCAATGAATATGTTGATGGTTGAAAAATTTTGGAATAGTGATTGATGGAAGAATATATGGTGAAAAAATGATGAAAATTTTTAGATTTGTGCGTAATATTATTTTATTTGGAGAATGTGTTGTTGAAATGAAAAAAGAGAAAAAAAAAAAAGAGATTAGGTGCCAAACATGGGCTTAAAATAACTTTATTGATTTGTGTGTAGAATATTTTATTAAGTGAATATGTGATGAAAAATCTTACTATAACGAACAATATTTTGAAATAATAGAAGCTAAACGGGGCCTTTGTTATCCAAACAGCCTAAATTGTAACTGACGAAACCAAACAATTCTCAACTACTTTAGGATTTTCTAAGGCAATACTGTCCTACACTGCATCATTGTCACTGTCTCCTCCTGGCTTTTGAGATTTGTTTTATATATTTTTATAAAATCATGTTTGATATCGATTAAAATTTAAATTAAAGTTAATAATTAATTTTAATAATATATTTTTGAAATTTATAATTGTTTAATTTTTATTAAAATTTACTAAAAAATTGATTTTAATCTCCATCAAATATGGGCAAAATCACAATTGAAATAATCACAAAATTTACCTCCACGACAATGATAACGTGTGAGGTGTTCCGACTGTTCCGATCAACGAATGTTACCTACAAAATGAGGTCGGGCTTTCT
>CAIGRN010111204.1:0-17021 GCA_903798345.1 Fraxinus anomala | reverse complement strand
TGATTATTTTCCTAATTGTTTATTTGACAATGAACATTTTACCTCCAATGTTATCAATTTAGAGGAGAAAAATGAAGCGATGGACGTATCGGGTAAGAGTTCAAAGCAGAAGAAAACTATATCACTAGTCAACCATATTCCTTCCAATACGAGTTTACCAGAGTCTCTTAGTCTTCCTCTCAATGGTCGAATGGATTTAATCGCGGCAATGATTGATCCGAAAGAATATGGAGGCAGTGTCTTAGAACATATTGAATCTACAACCTAACAAAACTGTATGACCCCCATCACATTTGACAATGATGATTTACAACTAGGTTCATGTTTACATAATAGACTACTGTATGTTAGTGGTTGTATTCGAGAATATAGAATAAATCACATAATGATCGATTGTGGATCTTCCATAAACATTATGCTGGTCAAGATGATGAAAAAAATCAAAATTAATGTTGGCAATTTGTCCAGGAGTAAAATCAAGATTCAAGAATTCAACCAGAAAGGTCAGCGAGCCATTGGAGTGATTCGCTTGAAGCTGCAAATAGGGGAGTTAACTTCCTGAGTTCTTATTGATGCTAAAACGACATATGGGTTACTCTTCGGACATGTTTGGCTGGATGATACTGGAGTGGTACCTTCGACTTGGCACCAATGCTTCAAATNCTTCCTGAGTTCTTATTGATGCTAAAACGACATATGGGTTACTCTTCGGACATGTTTGGCTGGATGATACTGGAGTGGTACCTTCGACTTGGCACCAATGCTTCAAATATAGCAGAGACAGAGAAGTTAAATGTGCGGTAGCTGAGCCTAAACCATTCCTCGAAGAAAAATCTCATTTTTGCTTATGCCAAATTTTACATAGAAGATGAAAAATGTAATTCTGCAGGATTATCCATGTTCGGATTCAAAATTAAAGAAGATACATGCGATGATGATACATCTGTTATTGTTCTACTTCATCAATTTATTAAAGGTAAATCAAAATCTACATTTAAAATATTATTTAAAGGCAAAAAAACCTCAAATAGAACCAACTGATATTGAGGTATTGACAAAAGAGTTAATTCTTCCACTACCTAGTATTCCAAAATTATTTCTACTCCCATCAACTCATGGCACTCCTGGGAGAACGTAAATCTACATTGGAAGCTTCAACATTTATTCAAGACATGTCAAATCACTATATTTCTAGCTCGTCCAAACAAGACATGCCAGGTATTAAAAGAGTAGATATTACAATCCACAAATCAAAAAATCATTTGAGAATATTGCATTTGAGAAATTAGAGTCTCACAAATTGGGTGATCGTGATGCTATCCTTTCAGGTGGGCGTATCCCTTTCTAATTCTGATGGAACCCCTATGTTGTGACCTAAATATAGTTTAGTATATGATCCAAATACACCGAGACAGATTAAATTCAAGAAATTTTCCTCAAACTCAATCATGATTCAAAATATTTGAAGTTACAGAAGAAAAATCAGAACAACATAGACCTCAGTGTTCAATCAAATTGAAAACAAGAATGTTAGAGTTTCGGTGTTTAAAATATTAAAGGAAAACCCTCCATAGTAGTGTGTAAGGAACCTTCTTTATCTACTCAAATTGATAAGAATATACAAGCTCATCAGAAGTAATCTCAAAGACAATCAGCATTCTCTCGACTTGGAATTAAAACTTCTAATCCAGGTTTGAAGCCTCAAAGATCAATACAAAGAGGAAAAAATAAAATTTTTACCCATCCTGAAGAATGATAAAGATAAAGAAAAAGTCTCTGTCAATCACATCGCTTTTAAAGAAGCTTCCAACTCAGAATCTGAGTCTGAAGACTCTACCACAACAGACAAATCTGAACCAGCTCCACCTACATTTGAAGAAAGGTGACAAGCTACTGTGGATGAATTGAAACAATTGAACTTGAAAATCGAAGAAGAATCGAGACTAGTGTTTGTAAGTGCTCTCATCAGTCAAAAAGAGGAATTCAAGTACATCCATTTGCTTTAGGAATACAATCTGCATAAACGTACGTCTTATAAAAAAATGTTGGGGTTAGATCCTAAGGTTGCAGTATATCATCTTGCAGTAAGATATGAAGTTCGTCCGATTAAGCAATCTCAAAGAAGATTTCGACCAGAACTGACTCTTCAATTGAAGTGAAAGTTAAAAAACTTATTGAAGTGAGATTCATACGTGAAGTCAAGTCCATAACTTGGATCGCGAACATTGTTCATGTCAGGAAAAAGAATGAACAACTACGAGTCTATATAGACTTTTAAGATTTAACTAAATATGTCCAAAAGATGATTTTCCACTTCCAATAACAGAGTTGATGGTGGATGCAACTACTAGGTATGAAATCTTATCTTTCATGGATAAGTCTTTCGGATACAACCAAAAATGGATGAATCCAAAAGATGAGGAGCTTACATCGTTCTATATTCCTAAGTGCATATATTGTTACAAAATTATGCTTTTTGGATTAAAAATGTACGGACAATCTACTAGCGGGCAATGCAAGATTTTTGATGACATGTTGCATAAAAACGTGGAATGTTATGTGGGCGATCTTGTTGCTAAAATAAAGAAACGTAACGATCATCTACAAGATTTATGAGATGTTTTCAAAAGACTTCGATGACATCAAGTGAAGATGAATCCGCTAAAGTGTGCATTTGGTGTTACCTCTAGAAAATTTCTTGGCTTCATTATTCGACATCGGGGCATTGAAATAGATCAATCAAAAGTTGACTTCATAATCAACATGTCGAGCCAAGAAATGTGCATGAGTTAAAAAATCTTCAAAGAAAACTTGCATATATTCAAAGATTTACCTCCAACATTGCCAGATGTTGTCATCCATTGAACAAATTGGTAAAGAAAAATATACCATTTGAGTGGGATGATGCATATTGAAATGCTTTTCAAAGTATTAAGTAATATTTGTCTCATCCACTAGTATTCTCAGCTCCAACTCTAGTGAAGCCACTGACTCTCTATTTGCAGCGCAAGAATATTCTTTGGGAGCACTTCTTGTCCAAGTCAATGATAAAGGAAAAGAAAATGCACTCTATTATTTTAGTCGAGCTTTAGTAGGTGCTGAAATAAAGTATTAATAAGCCTTGCATTGATCTTTGTGGCTAAAAAGTTAAGACATTATATACTATCATACACAATCAATCTTGTTTCAAAGATTGATCTATTAAAGTATATAGTGTCCAAGCCGATTTTTTTTTTNGAGGATTGGAAAATAGGCACTTCTGTTGTCTGAGTTCGATATCAAATTCATTCCAATGAAGGCCAATAATGGACAAGCTCTGGCAGATTTTCTTGCTGACTATCCAATTCTAGCGGAATGAGAACTTTATGAAGACCTTTAGGATGAAGAAGTTTTGTTTACTGAAATTATACCATTATGGAGGATATACTTTGATGAGGAAGCTTAAAGTTATGGTGCTGGGACATGAGTAGTCCTTGTTACTCTTCATGATCTCGTTATGCTTTACTCATTTGCCTTAACAAAGAAATGTTCAAACAATATGGTGGAATATCAAGCCTTTATCCTTGACTTGGAGACATCATTAGATATGGATATCTATCATTTGGAAGTTTTGGAGATTCTAAATTTATAATCAATCAACTTTTAGCCGAGTATGCAGTTTGTAATTTAGACATGAAGCCATATCATGAGTATGCATCAACACTTATGAAATGATTTGATTCGATAAAAATTAAATTCGTACCTAGAAGTGAAAGCAGGGAAGATAATGCCTTAGCTAATTTGGCCGCTGTTTTAGCTAGTTCGGATGAAGACTTTTCTTGCTCCTTATCAATTGCTCAAAGATGAGTGCTTCCGTCATTATTGCCCAGTAATCTGAAAGAGGACAATAGTGTTGAAGTAATCAATGATAAGAAAAGAGAAGTTTGGAGACAGTCAATAATCAATTTCTTCCAACATCAAAAGTTGCCAAATAATCTGTGATGAAAAACTGAGATCAAGAGGCGTGCATCTCACATTGTCTTTTATAAGGGAATACTTTATCGACGTTCATTCGATGGAGTATTCCTTCGATGCTTAAGTAATGATGAAGCAGCACATGTCGTAGAAGAAGTCCATTTTGGAATTTGTGGTGCTCATCAGTCCGGACCCAAGCTCCATTCTTGAATAAAGAGAATGGGCTACTACTGAAAAATTATGGTTCAAGACTCCATGGATTATGCGAATAAACGTGAAGATTTCCAAGTCCATGCAAATTTCATCCATCAACCTCCGGAACCATTACATCCGACAGTGGCTTCATGGCCATTTGATACATGAGGTCTTGATGTAACTGGACTCATAACTCCAAAATCTTCAGCTGGACATTNTCCATGCAAATTTCATCCATCAACCTCCGGAACCATTACATTCGATAGTAGCTTCTTGGCCATTTGATGTATAGGGTCTTGATGTAATCGGACCTATAAATCAAAAGTCTTTAACTAGGCATTCATACAACGTCGTCGAGACCTACTACCTCTCTAAGTGGGCTGAAGTCGTACCATTGATAGAAGTAAAGAAAGAAAATGTTGCGAATTTCATTCATATTCAGATCATTTATCGATATGAGGTCCGCAACACATCATCAATGATGATGGAAAACCTTATAAAATAGCCACATAAACAACTTAAGTGCAAAGTTTGGATTCAAATAATATAACTCGTCTATGTACAATGCGACATCTAACGGGTTGGCAATGGACTTCAACAAAATGTTGTTTAGTCTGCTAAAAAAAGTTATTTCCAAATCAAAAAGTCTTATGGGCTTATCAAACTACTTATCGGACTTCGACACAAGCCACTCCCTACGTCTTATTGTACGGAGTGGAAGTTGTACTTCATTTGGAGTGTAAAATCCCATCATTTTGAATTGCCATCCAAGAAGGTTTGACAATAGAAGAAAATATAAGTCTTCGATTGGAAGAACTAGAAACTTTAGATGAGAAGAGATTAGAGGTGCAAATGTACCTGGAATGCTATCAAGCTCGGATGACGAAGTCCTTCAACAAAAAGGTACGATCAAGATCATTTCAAGTTGGAGATCTAGTACTTTCCGTACGCAAACCAATCGTAATCATAAGAAAAATAGAGGCAAGTTCCAACCTAAATGAGATGGTCTATTTCTTGTTATCCATACATTCACTAATGGAGCTTACAAGATCGTCGATAAAGATGGATTGCAAATCAGATCAATCAATGGAAAATTCCTAAATCATTTTTACACTTAAAGTTCTTTATTTTATAAATTTTCTATTGTAATAAAATGTAGTACTCATGGCTCGCAAGAAGATAAACTATGAACGGTCCCAAATAAATGAAAAAAATTGTATTCTTGTAATAAACTATGTTCGACTTGATCTCTTTTAGGTACGTAGGCAACTTGAATAAATCTTAAATTCAAGTTCAGTCACAACCAATAAATTCATTTAATTTGTTTATCATTTTTCTGCAATAAAGAAAAAATACACAAGAAACACGGAAAAGAAGTTCCAAAAAAAAAATTATAGCAAATCAAAGTTCCCACAATATGGTCCTAAAGAGAATCAATACGTCTTAACTCTATCAAAATCAATCACCATTGATCACTTGCAGAAAACTGTCTTCAAAAGTATTCATTTTTTGATCAATGGATGCTATGCTAGTGACATTTCTAGTATGTGATTCTTTTAATGCGGCATTCGCAGTTTCAAGCATACTATTTTGTTCTTGATGGGGAACTCATCACAAAGTCTGTCCGACTTAGAAGTTAGCTGACTAATTTTATCTTCCAACTAAGAACACGTGGAAGCATTCACTTCCAACTGAATATTCAAAAGTTTCAACTACTTAACCTTTTCTTTAGCGGTTGGAGACTTCAAGTGTTGCTTTCTTTCAAATAAATAAAAGTCAAGTTCTTTCATAAACACCTCAATGCGTTTCATCAAAGGTGTTAGATTTGTGCGAAATGAGTTGGTAATCACGTTTTGAAGTATTAAATTATTCTTGATTGATCTCTGAAATGTTAGCTCTCACATCTCATAATTTACTTCATTTTCAATGTTGAAATCATCCGCAATACGTGCTGAAGTACCTCATTAATGGTGCTCGGGCCTTTGCAAGGAGAGTCGTGAAAATCATGAGTATTATCTATTCCCTGAAATGCATCGATTTTCTCATCATTCTCACTAGTCCGATCTTGCAAAAAGTCTGGATTCATGGAGAAATTCAGTTATTCAGGAACGCTTGGAAAACATACAAATAAAAGAAAAAAAAAAGGATAATTTAAAAAAAAAAAAAAAGATAGACAAAAGAAAACAAAGAATATACCTGCATTTCGTGTTCTAGACGACATCGAGAGACTGATGTTAATGTTGGAAGCTTCGAGGTCACCTTTTGAAGGACTTGGAATAGCTTGAAGAGGCCTTCGTTTTACCGATCGCTTCATTTTATTTTTTGGGGAAAGAGGAGCCTGAAATTGAAGCTTGTTACATGAGATCAAACACAAATAGTATGTTAAAAAAATCGCACCTGGTCTCTAGAACTTTCATCTTCTAGAGTTAGAGTTTTTTGGGGGATGTTTGATCTCCATGACTACTATGGTATGGAATCAAAACTACTTTAGGTATCTTATCAGTAGGCTTAGAGGTGGAAGCAAATTTTTTTGAAGGAATTTAAATTTAAATTTTCTTTATACCTCTTTTATTTCAAAGGTTTAGTTCCCTCTTTTGAGAATTCTTTTCAAGAATGATATTTGGAGGGTTTGATCGTTTGTCTATGACCCTATTCGTTTGCCTCAAAACCAGATCAAGAACAAAGTCACGACTTTCACTTGAAGATAAAACATGCACTTGAACCTTGGTTTGGTTTGGATTGGAAACACTTGATTATTCCACCAACCTTGGTACTCTACATCAACATTTTGATGTGTATTCTTCATTTATTTTGGAATATAAAATATATATTCACTTACGATCCGAGTCAAAGACAACCAAACACGATACATGTTGCTTACATTGGAAGCAATATCCAATTTTCTTGGTGAACCGGGAAGTTTTTGCCTAAAGCCATATTGTCTCACAAATCTATGAGGATCATATGCCTCAAGAATGAAAGAGAAGTTTCCTTAAGGATATGATACAAATTTAAATCGAATACTCATCATAAATTATGAAGTATCTGTGGACTTTGGTCGGTCATCCACTCGTACATCGGGATGAAACGATGAGGGAAATAGATTTCAACAAAAGTCATTAACATCTATCATTCCATGAATAAGGTCTTGACAATCAACAAATTTTTTCTCCCAAGATTGAAAAGCATTTTAAGTGTCAACATATCTTCAGATTATAGGACGAGAATCACTCTTGTCCACATGAGCATAAATACCTCGGAAAAAATAAGTTGCAGCCCAAGCATAGAGAAAGTATACAGGAAATGAATGTGAAATCGAGCCAATGTCCTGGCTTGACGGTGGTTCGACATTCGTGTAAGTCCTATATAAATGCTTACTAATATAGGAGGACCTAGGATGTAAGTGTATCTGCCTGCCATTCTATAAGATGCTTTAAAAGTTCCAACTCTTATACATTCGTCCCCAGATGGAAAAACGAAATGACAAAGCCGCAGTGAGAGGTAAGCTGCTATTTCTAGCTTTTTTCTTCCATAGATAAAAATATTGACAAATCACTTCAATGACTTCGATCCTTACAAGAAATATTTCTCGGCTTGTCTACAACCCCGAGCCTCCATATGTCCTTTCATGATGCCTCTTGAATAGGTTTAGATTCATAGAATTCTTATAATTTTTGTTTTGTCGAGAATTTTGGACACAACAATTCTCATGAAACCAAAAATCAATCCAATTTTCATGACTACGCAATTAGATCCAGTGGCATGGGCAATCAATGCGAAAACATTAAAGAGGTATAGACAGGGCTTGGGAAGATAATCTGTCAACTCTGAAAGGCTTGGGACAACTTCTTCATAATAATGACCAATAATTGTCTAATTATCTCCTGGATGCCCCAAAGAGAAGTGTCGTTTTCACCACTTGTAGTCACAAAGGGCTGATCGTAGAAGCTAACTCACGAAGATTCCTTTTGAGAAGGAGGTTTTGGACCCATAAAGACCACTTCCAAGACTTTGGAAGAAAAGAAATATCTCCACGACTGAAAAATGTGCTTCCCCATCGTGTTTCTCTATTATCAATCATCTCACAAATTAAGGTCCTTGGGATGTACTCCATGCTTTAGGAATGATAAGGCTGAAGACACAAAAAGAGAAGATGACTGCTAGAACAGTTGGACTTGGTGACGTCTAAATTCTCGTGACATTTACTAATGATGTGCATATGCAACTCCGACAAAGGCTCCAAGATGCCAGGATTGTCGTTAGCTTATGAATGCTAAGTTTAAGTTCACCTCGTATGCTAGGCTGGGCATGGTACTTCACATCAGTATCATTGAAACTAAGGTAATTTTTGTCTTGATTTTTAAGATCAATGATCGTATATATCAGAATACACTCTATTATTAGAGTTTGTCCCAACTATTCCTAAAAAAATAAGAGGAAATTAGTAAAAAAAATATATCAAAAAATTAATGGGCAGTAAATCTTTTAAATTCGTTCATTGTCTAAAATTACGAGTTTCTAAAATATGTAAATGGTCCCCACACAATGTGCCGAACGGTCAAAGTAACCGGTCATTGGTCCATAACACAAAGGGCCGAGTAGCTCGTTGACGCGTCGGCTAGGCTCGTCAAAACTCGACCCATGGACGGCTCGAGCTCGTTTTGGGACAAGTCTGAGCTCAAGCCGAGGGAGCTTGCGAACGGCTCGTGGGCCGTGCCCATGAGCCTAGAGTTCACAAGCTCGTGGGCTCATAAAAATGTGAAGAAAATAGTAAAAAATGGGCCACGAGCCTAAAGTTCACGAGTCCACGAGAATGTGAAGAAAAAAGTAAAAAAATTAAATTTAAAAATAACAAAAAAAAAGAGGAAAACACGAGCTCGTGAGTTGGGCAGTTCACGAGCTCGTGGGCTCGTAAAAAATGTGAAAAAAAAAGTAAAAACGTGCCCACGAGCCTAAAGCTCATGAGCCCACGAGAATGAGAAGTAAATTTTTTTTACTTGAAAAAAAAAAAGAAAAAGGAAAACACGAGCTCGTGGGTTGGGCTGGGCTCGACTCGACTCAAGGGCCGAGCCGAGCTCGACCTTTGATAGCAATCCGAGCTCATGGGTAGATAGCCTGCTCGGCCCACTGCCATCACTAGTCATTGGTCCCCAACACAGAGTATTTTGAACGGTCGAAGGAATCATTCCTTGGTTCTTAACACAAAGTCCCTTGAACGGTTAAAGAAGACGGTCATTAATCCTCAAAACAAAGTGTCTTGGATTGTGAAATGTGATAGTCCTTGATTCTCAATGTACACGAAAATATTTGAAATTTTGAGTATGTTGATAAGCAAATACTTTCAAAACTCCTAAAATAGTTATAGCACGAAAATTCAAACTCTACACCAAAGAAATCTCGAACTTCAAAATTCTTGACTTGTTTCAAAAATTGAATCCCTGTAAAAAAAAATGAAGAATGTTAATTTCGATTTTATTAAATCAACCATAATAATAATAATAATAATAATAATAATAATAATAATAATAATAATAATAATAATAATAATAATAAAAGGAAAATTTAAAAAAAAAAAAGGAGGAAGAGGATCGAGAAAAAACTGAAATTTAAAAAAAAAAATTCAAAACCAATTTAACCAATTAGAATTTATTTAAATTCTAATTGGTTTCTACCAACACAGTCACTGGCGAAAACCAATCCTTGTTTTTGCCGACGGTGGGAACCAAGAAAATTTATATTTAAAAAAAAAGGGGGGCGGAGCACAAAGTTAACCTATTTATTTTTAAATCTCATAATTTGTACATATAAATAGGTGGATATTGAGTTTTACTTAATTCCAACTTACTATCAAAAAATAGGAAGCTCGTTTAAAATCATATTAGTTATGGATTGCATAAAAAAAGTAATTAACCATAATAATAATAACAATGAAATAACGTTCACATAAAAAAATAAAAAATAAAAATCTTTGTTCTCAAATTGAAAGAATAAGGATTTTATTCTAAATCAAATTCATAGTTTATTCTCAAATTTTCCATATGTATCAATTTACTAATGGGAAGTTTGAGTTCAAATCAAATTGTAAATTGAATTTTTTTTAAAAACTCGAAAATTAAGATTTATTTATTTATTTATTTATTCCATAATAAATAAATAAATCTTGAGTGGGCATTTGTATATGTAAAAAAAAAAAAAGATTGAATCGATATAAATAATTAATCCAATTAAATTTATTAACTTAAAGTCTATTAAGGAGCATAAAATTCAAATGTCCATCCTATTTTTTTCAAAATCCACAATTCTTCATTATTTTATTTAATTAAAGTTAATCGGATGGTTACCAAGTTAGTTACGAAATATTGAAAAAATCTCAAAGTTGGTCAAAGAGAAGAAATCCTCTCAAGCCTAAATCTGACAAATACCAAGAAAATCAAAATTTTCTTCGATCAAGTAAGTCCAAGTCACGTCAAAAAGTTCAAAATCTTTTCAAATCAAATTAAATTTATTAAATTAAAGTCTATTAAGGTCCATAAAGATTCAAAGTCCATCCTATTTTTCTCAAAATCCATAATTATTCATTATTTTATTTAATTAAAGTTAATTGGATGGTTACCAAGTTGGTTACGAATTTCTCCTATAAATAAGATTGAAGGTCCATAAAATTTCATAAATGAAAATGCAAAAGAAAATCAAGAAATGTTGAAGAAATCTCAAAATTGGTCAAAGAGAAGAAATCCTCTCAAGCCTAAGTCTGACGCATACCAAGAAAATCAAAATTTTCTTCGATCAAGTAAGTCCAAGTCAAGTCAAAAAGTTCAAAATCTTTTCAAATCAAATTAAATTTATTAAATTAAAATCTATTAAGGTTCATAAAAATTCAAATGTCCATCCTATTTTTTTTTTTTTCAAAATCCACAATTATTCATTATTTTATTTCATTAAAGTTATTGGATGGTTACCAAGTTGGTTACGAATTTTTCCTATAAATAAGATTGAAGGCCCATAAAATTTCATAAATGAAAATACAAAAGAAAATCAAGAAATGTTGAAGAAATTTCAAAGTTGGTCAAAGAGAAAAAATCCTCTCAAGTCTAAGTCCGACGAATACCAAAAAAATCAAAATCTTCTTCGATCAAGTAAGTCCAAGTCAAGTCAAAAAGTTCAAAATCTTTTCAAATCAAATCAAATCAAATTCAATTCGAGGTCTTGAAGTGCAAATTCAAGCCCCGAAATTCAAGTGTCGAACAATCAAAGTTGTCAACAAATCAAATTTTCAATAAATCTCGAAATGTAGGATTCAAGTCACATTGCAATTTTAAAAAATTTGAAACTCTAGATGCAGTTTTTCATATTATTTCTTTCTTTTCGTTTCGTTTATTTTAAGAATATGGTAAATTAGCCATTTTACAATGATTTAATGAAAAAAATAAACGGTAATAATATTTTGTGCAAAGAAAGATCGATCCGAGTGCCAAAATACCAAATTTAAAACAATAATGACAATTTGTGCAATGAAGGCATATGATGGAAACTTTTTATGCTAATTACCTATCTATAATATATTAAAATATCACATCAAATGAGAATCATTTTTTTGACGATTTTATCCTTACTATAATTCAATTATTTTAATAATATATTACTTTTTCCTTTTTTCAATATATATTTACATATTTCAATAATACCTTATTTTTCATTTTTCAATATGTATCTAATATATTTATCTATATTTGACATATTCATTACCTTTTCGTTTTTCAACATGTATTTGACTTATTTAATTATTTGAACAATAATGTCATGAATTATTTTATCAATTATTTAATTATGATCAATGTATATTTGATAGATCATTCCACTTGATTGGATAGTAAATTAAATTCGATAAAAAAAAAATTTGAAAACAAAAATGAATATTTTTTGAGTTTTCTTCCAATTGATTTATTTAATGAATATTAAGATACAAAGAAGGTAAATGAGGAAACATAATATGTATCTATAGTGAATAATTTCAATTAACATACTTAATGCATATTAAGGAAATATGAAGAAATGATGATATTCGTCAAATATTCGTTGCGGATCAAAAGCATATTAAGCAAATATGAAGACATGATGATATTCGTCAAATATTCGTTGCGGATCAAAAGGGTAAATGGAATGATTATTCTAATTGATTTCATCAACTATTTGAAGTGTTTTCACAAACTCATTTTTATTTCATTTGAATCAAAAGTTTATTTCATGTAAACAATTTGTATTAATTATTTTTTATATTATCACATCTTACAATATTATTTTATAGTGCCTATAAAGTATTTCAGCACGTTTAACTATAACTAGCCTCATAAAATGCATAGAAAAAAGTATGCTTAACTAACTAGAATTATAATTTAAACTTTTGACAAATATGCTTTGATTTCCTCTTCTTGCTAGCTAAATTTGTGTATTGATTCAGTACAAGCTCAATTTAATTTTTCATGAAACATTCATCGATATAAATACAAATAACCAACAAATACACGAACGTGAGTTCAATTAGGTGGGATTTTCACATCATCAATCTTAATCTTCATCCATTTGAATGTGACAAATTCAATTAGGAGAAGAAACCCAGGATTTTCTCTTATAATTATTGCATATGACATTAAACAATGTACAGGATGTTTACGTAGATGAAGTTTTTGAATTTCATAGACAACCCTAAAATGAGCAAAAAAATCTTACAAATTCGAAATTATTTCAATTTTCAAGGAGCCAAAAATGATGATAATTACGAGCACGCAAAAACTCCAACAACGTAATCTCAGGCAAACTATACTCTGCCAACTGCCAAACTTTATGTTTGGTAAAGTAAATAGGACATTCAGCATAACAAACATGGCATTTTATACTATGCAATCATAATTATATACAGAAAAATAAAACTGTGTTTACATACAAAATTGCTGTGTTTCATTTTGTTGAACATCACCTCATTCGATCCTAACTGGCTTTTCTACCTCCAAGCCCTCAGTAACATACATTTCATTGACATCTCTCTATAAAGGCACTGAAATTCCAAGTCTGGAGAGTATCAAAGAAGTTAAAATTTTGTTTATTGCATTCTCCAGTACTACATACCAAACATGTACTCAAGTTAAAGGGCAAAATTCACTTTGAAAAATTTCTTCATGTACTTGGGCATATTTTTTTTTTTAAGGAAATGCTCTCAACGAATATCCTATGGTTTGTGCTACGCTATGAGAACTATCACGATCAAGCTCTACACATGCAAGGTGTCAAAGGGTTCTCCCAAATGTCATAATTGGGGAAAGTTTCTTCGGGTAAGCCAGTTCGTGTCTGGTGAGTAACAACGACATCTTCAACAAAGGTGGCCCAGGCCATGTATGGGTCACCTAAGGATTTTGACATAAGACCCTTGTCAGGTTTTATTGATTTAAGGTGATGACCCATGTACCTACGAAATCCGATTATCAATTTAGCGAAATTTCCTCCGTGGGTCATCACAAAGACATCAGACTTCAAACAGACCAAGAAGTCCAAAGCTGCCAAGCTCGTAACGTGCTTCCTGAATCCATCCAACTCTAACTTGGTTGCTAGTTCCTCCTTTGTAACCTGTCACCAATACTTGATGAAAAAGTTGACTACAGTATATAAGAGAATAAAAAACATCAGATGCTTCCATTGGCTTCTGCAGGTATTCAGAAATGGTTGATACTCTATTCATATCACGTATAGTTGTATAGAAAAAATTGAATCACATGGATCTAATCACTTCAAAACAGGAAACGATTTGTAAATATTGCTACTATTCATGATTTTATCCCATTGGCTGGAATGGATATTCAAGAGTAGAATGAAAACGAAAAAGAAACAAAATTTGAAGTAGCTATTGGCAAGTTGTGTCTATAATAAGATAAGCAGTTAAACAGCAAATTGAGCAAATAACTCACAAGATTGGGGAACATGTTCCGGAGTGGTGCCATGCGGTTCTGTCCACCATAAACCTGCCCAGAAGCAACATATATAGGAGTTTCTTTAGGATAGCCCATTGCACGAAGCATCACCGCTACTTCACCAGGCTCGAGCGGGCACCGCCCTTCCTTCCGCTTCTGCAGAGCTAGTGCCCAAAGATGGGAACCATCCTGCAAGATAATGCACCAGAAAGAGGATAAACATATTAGTTTTGCAATTTCTTTTGATATGGCCACAAATTTTAACCATAATATTGGTTACCTTGAACCGCCGAGGCCATTCTTTTTGTCTGTATAAAGCCATTAGAGCTTTCTCCATCCTTGTTCCCACAAAATCACAAAATGATAGGCCCACCATACCTTTCTCAAACCTTAGATGAAGGGCCCTGACATATTTGGAAAGAAAAAAATTATTGAAGACTCCTCGTGGAAAAGGAAATGGAAATTGTAGAACAGAAAATTAACTTCAAGTCTTCAGCCAAAGTATCCAAGACAGATCCAAAGTCACTCACATGAAAGGATTTAAACTGCCAGTCCGGTTTCTCATCCTTGAAACTAGAGAATCAGCCATCTGCTCAATCTCAGGGAGAAACTTCAAAGCATGATAGTTTACCCTACACCTTAGCTTGTTGATTTCAGGAGGAACATTATCATACCTGATGAACAAGAGTCACAAAAGAAATAAACTGCTATATATAAAAGCTAATCAAGGTCATAGAAAGAATTGTATTGTTTGAAACTACTTACCCCAGTCGATCAACAAAAGGTTTCAAGGACATTATCTTCTTCTCCTTGACTCGAGGCAAAACATTGTCAATGTAGAACTGAGCAGGAGCATATTTCGGAATGTTCTTGACTGTCCGTCTATCATGGAGAATAAGAAATCAAAGAATGTGTGAATTTATACAAGTCTTCTGCAATAAAACTGAGGCACTAGAATTTTTTTTTTTTTTTTTATAGATTAAATTCCAGTTCTAAAGTTTTAAGCAGTCTACAAACTACAGCCATTTTCTCGTGTCCCTTGTTCACCATGCGGCTTCAAGAAACTTCTACAAGTAATTTTAGTTATAAACAGAAACTAAGGATGCAATCATTTGTCACTTTTTGTTGCCTGTCACAAGTTAATCCACTAAAATTTGTATACACCTCGGATTTTTTAAAATCAGATAGCACACAGAGTAAAATATTGACTCTTCAGTTGCCATGTGAGCAATTTCAACTTGAGTAGATTACCTTTATTTGACAGGATAAAATTACCTTTCCAATTGAATAGCCTAAATCCATGAGAAGATAACTACATCCTCGTTTTCACACTCAAAAAAGTTGAACAGAGTTATTATTCATCTGAATTTTCATTAAAGTAATTTTATGATCACGTCAGCTTAGCCAAAACATTCTTCAAGTGAAGTTCAGAACCAGCAATATATAATTCATATCTAAAACAGTCAAGTCTAAAATGCAAAGCTCCTAATAAAAATGGTTTGAAATGAATTATTGAAGTTGTAATAAAGTAGTAATATACACATATGCATACATACTCAATAAGAGAGAAAATATAAAGTTCTCAAACCTTATGCTAGTGAACAGCTCTGATTTGTCTGTAAACCATTCTGGGATATCCCGAACGATTTGCACATCATCTTTCAAGTAGTCAATAAAATGATCTACATCAAAAATGTCTTCAAATTTCCTGTAGCAATTGTGTATTTTCAATACAGAAACAGGTAGCAATTGGAGATTCTAATGAAGTCTGTATCTCATATTGCACAGTGACGTAATGAAGTCATAAAAAAGGAAATTATATTCTAAAAATTCAAGCGGCCAGCTCCCAAAAGTATCAAACCGGCTCAACTCTCAGCATAAAAGCCGTAGTCTGCCAAAAAGAAAAATATTCAAAGAAAGACACCTGATTAGTTCAAGATAACTTAATCACAGATTATGAACAGGTAGCTTAAATTTCGCAGTGCTCTTTCTCTGTCCATGCAATTTCAGGTAGTTCCACTTCACAGCACATTAAATTTAAATTTTTATTTAGTTTCTTTTTTCTTTGGAAAATGCAAAATTTGAAATTTAGACGAGCGGCCAATTACAAACCTTTAGCAGTTGAAGTGAGTGCCTTTCTGGACTTTTAGTGGCAATGGGAAACAGATGATATAGTCAAATCTAGCAGATTCTTAAGGTGATGGCACTAAGCAAGGTGTTAGTGGAAAATATGACACCTGCAGGCTGCAGCAAAGGCATGGAGAGAGTCTACTCGAGTATTCTCACTATTGTAATCTCATCAAGAAGTATTGCAAACAAAATAATCAATATCACATATGCCGTCCTAAAAGTTGAAGTGTGTAATGTTCACAAAATTGAACTAGAACAAAAAGTAAACAGTTTTAGCAAAGTTCACTCACGTTTGGTCCTTCCAAATCTGGTCTTGCTTCAAAACAGGCAAGATGAGGGTAGCATTCATAATTTTGGCCACAGCAACAGCATTACATATCTGCTTGGTGATACAATAATAGTCAAGCCCCTAAATAGATTTCCTGTGGCTATTTAAAGTGCTGAAGGTTCTCTAGTATATTTGAAAGAATCACTTTTTGAACATTATTAAGAATGTTACCAAAGCAATGTACTTTCTTTGGAACATCTGCCTTCATCAAGTATGACATCAACTAAATAACAACCATTAAATCTATAATATATTAAATATCCCGTAAAGTGAGAATCATTTTTTGGACGATTTTAACCCTACTATAATTTAATTATTTCAATACTACCTTACTTTTCATTTTTCAATATATATTTAATTGAATATTAATTATTAAACAGGCACGCAAATAAATAATTGAATTGTACGAGAACAATCAAATTGATTCATGAGCATGGAATTTAATTAATTTGAAT